>JASDQU010373110.1:0-22392 GCA_032191745.1 Picea mariana
TCCATGATTGTCCTGCTCATCCTTTCTAACATGCCATTTTATTGTGGTCTTCTTGGAGCTGTCTTCTCTCTACGAATCTCATGGTATGAACAATAATCATCAAACTCCTTGCTGCAATATTCACCTCCATTATCTTATCTGAGACACTTCAACTTTTTTCCTGTCTCATTCTCAACCAAAGCTTTTCATTTCTTAAAAGTATCAAAAACATAAGATTTTTTTCGAATGCAATAAACCCAAGTTTTTCTAGTTGCATCATCAATAAAAGTAACATAATAATTAGAGCCACCAAGAGATGATACCTGAGCTATTCCCCATGCATTTGTATGCACAATATCTAACCTTTCATTCTTCTTTTCTTTTCTGACTCTGAGAAATCTGACTCTCTTTTGTTTTCCATAAACATAATTCTCAAAGAAGTCCAAATCAATTTGTTTAATATCTGTCAAAAATTTCTTTTGTGGAGTATCTGCATACCCTTCTCACTCATGTGTCCAATCCTATGATGCCATAGTGTTGTATCCACTCCTATAGAAGCTAAAGAGATAGAAGAGTCAATATTACCAGTACATAAATACAATGTACCTACCTTCTCTCCTTTCGCTATCACCAATGATCCTTTGATGATCTTCCATGTATTATCTGTAAATATGGATATACAACCTTCACTTTCCAACTAGCCTATTGAAATTAGAATTTTCCTTAAATCTAGAACATGTGTTACCTCTTTCAACAACCATTGGTTTCCATTTTGTTGCTTTCTTTTTACCTTTCCCATTCCAACAAATTTGCATGGTGCATCATCACCCAAATGAACTTGTCCAAAATCACCTTGAACATAATCTAGAAAATGTTTCCTATGGAGTGTGGTGTGAAATGAAGCTCCTGAATCTACTACCCAAGACTCAGAAATATTATCTATAGAAAGAATCAAAGCATCGTGTAACACATCACCTGTTACATTTGATTCCTGATTTCTCTCATGTTCTCCATCTCTTTGTTTCTTTGGAGCTCTGTAATCTTTCTTTAGATGTCCTTTCTTCCCACAATTCCAACACTCTATCTTTCCAAGTCTGGATTTGGATCTACCCTTCCTAGAATTCCCATGGTTCCCTAAGCCCTTTCCTCTATCCTTTTGTCTTCCCCTATTCTCCATGTTCAACGCATTACTTGATGTCTCACCTATGCTTTTTCGTCGCATTTCCTCACTAAGGATAACACCAACAACATCATCAGATTTTAAAGTATTTGAACCAGACACAGAGTTACTTACAACCATGACCAAGCTGTTCCAGCATTCTTGCAATGAGCACAATATTAGAAGATCCCTGAGATCATCATCAAAGTCCACTTTTACAGAACTTGGTTGATTAGTAACCGTATTAAATTCATTTAAATGATCTGCAACAGACCCACCTTCAAACATCTTCATATGAAATAATCTCTTCATTAGAAATACCTTATTAGACATCGAGGGTTTTTGATACAATTTGGCCGATGCATCCATCAAAACCTTGATTGTCTTTTCTTTGGAAATATTGAAATCCACCGACGCTGCCAGGCTCAGTCGTATCGTTCCTAGAGCCTTTCTATCAAGAATATCGCATTCTTCATCCTTCATGGCCATCGGCTTCTTTTCTACTCCACCCAATGGTGGGAATAGATCCTTCTGATATAAATAATCTTCCATCTGCATCTTCCATAACTGGTAGTTTTGGCCGATAAATTTCTCAACCCTAAACTTTCCATACATTGCTCCCACTCGAACCAGGAACCCTCATTTCCTGTGAGTTACCTTTCTCTCTGATACCAGTTGTTAGAAAAATAGTACCATGGAGCAATAAAATAAAACAAATGTGGAAATAAATACACAATACAGTAGAGACACAGATTTACGTGGTTCACCCAGTGTGGGCTACGTCCACCAGAGAAATTGTTAGGTCCTTCCTTTATTATTATCCAACATATGAAGGGATACAACCTACAACAAACCTGTTGTAACTTCCTCTTCTTTCTCTCATAGTCTCCTATCTCGGAATACGATATTCACCATCGACCATAAACGAAATACATTTCCCTCATAAAAGAGGGTTTCCTTCTAGGGAAAAAAAACCTAACATAATCTCTATTGTTAGATCTGCAACCTTGTAATGAACAGTCCAGATTTACAATGAAATTACAATATACATTTACAAGCCAATTTTTCCTTTGGGGGCTTCACCCCTGAACCCCTGTTGGGGACCCTCTTTCCCCCAGACCCCCCAGCCAGGGGGATAGCCCCCTTGGACCCTACAGAGGGGGTACCCCCCCTCTGCACTCCCCTGCGTGGAAGAGTGTACATACTTTTGGTTTGTAAATACTTCATGGGGTATAAACACGGCTGAAAGAAAGGACCTCTAAATCAGAAAGATAATCAAGCTCCACAACCAACATGACTCGCTCTGACGGGTTTAATGGCTCCATTGGCCAATCTAACAGTCCTAAAAGAAATAAAATAAAGAAAAAGAGTAAACTAATAATTAACTACTTGGTGTATATATGTACATACATATCTATATAACTATTTTGAAATAATATTTACAATACAGATCTGTTTATCTAATTTATGTGCAAGATATACAAGTTGTGAGTTTTAATCTGAACTCACGAAAATCTATGAATAGATGACTCTTTTGATGAAAGTAGATCAAGAAAGAAAAATAAGCTATTTTTTATTTTTATCTTTATTTATCTATAAGATTAAATATCAAAATATACTATGAAACAGGAATATATAGACGGTCAAAACCAAACCACATATAATGGTTTCAAAAACAAACAAATGATAAAAGAAATAAACTAACCTATTAATGAGTTAATCAGCATGCATCTGACGTCTGCATGATCATGAAATGTCCATCCAGCCTGTCCAAGAGATAAGCCTACAACGAACCTTTACACTATTCGGAATAAATGCAAAACAGTATATTAACTGTTGGATTTTAATGACAGAACGATAAGACGCAAATAATAACTATGATATTTGTGATTGCAAGTAATTACACATAAGATAAATTCAACTATAACAACCTTCTTTTAATCATTCAAAAAAATTAAAGATAAACCTTATCATTTGAATTGAATGAGCGATCACTAATTTTTAATAACTGAAGCATCAAAATGTGGACTATATTAAAAGAAATTATCTTGACGACATAATAATTTCTGAAGACAAAATCTATCAACAATTATCGAATTATCAAGATAAACAAACCATAGATGAAAACAACATTTATAGATAGCTAAAGTAAAAATGTAAACAAATGTTCTGTCCAAATTCATGTATAAGCTGTCCACCTTCAACCCTAGGCCAAGATGTTTGATTACAAAAAATAATGAGTTTTTAAAGCCTTCAGAAAGGTAATTTTCTTATCTTCTATGATAATATATTATCATCTACTGATTACAAAAATAGAGGGGGAATATAACCACCCCAGATCACACTAAATCTTTAAAAGATTAAAAAAAAGGTCTATTCATGTTTAAACAAAAATGGATTATATATATGGATAACAAGCCCAAAAAATTCTTTAAATCACTTGGTCACAATAAACTCCCAGATATCCTGAAAAGAAAAGATAAAATAAATAAACTTAGATATATATTTAACCACAATTTTCCAAATTTCGAATTAGAATAGACTAGCTACAGAATCTGCTGATTCTGTAGCTAGTCTATTTTCTCAACGAAATCTAATTTATTCAATGAAAAAAATAATCTAATTTATTCAATGAACATAATATAACACTATTTTAAGATAAAAAGAAATATTACCTTTAACTGTAAAATAAAATCATATCACATGATCTCAGAATTTATTACTGTTGTTGGAGTCTCGATTTTTTTTAATATGACGTTCCGTGAAGTTTTCATGTGTTTCCCTTGTTTCTAAACGATAGAATTGAGCCTACAATTTTCATTTGTTAAGGGGTCGACCTGATCAGTAAGGGCTTTGATCTGTGACTGTAAAATAGGTATATCAGTGTAATACTTGTCAATCCAGAACATGCAAGTTTTACATTGTGACTATGCGACAGTTGATTGAGAATACCCATGGTTGTGTAGCAGATCGTCCCCAATGTGGACTGTAGATTTGTTACCAAACTTAATACCTGGAAACCCTTCACTATGCTTCAAACAAGGCGACAGATTATCCACAAAATTGTAAGACTGATTGAGGTCCATTTGGAAAGAAGGAGGATCTTCTTCAACAAGAAATCTATCAATCTTAGAATCCGAGCTCTCATGGATCTTGATCGTCTTGATCAAGCTCACATGAGGGTTTGATTTGTTTCGCATCTTCCTTGAAATCAACGTTCCATCTCTTTTATTTTTAAAGCCCAAATCGATATCACCTTTAGATGACTTACCTATAGGTCTGTTTACATTTTTGAGAGTGGTGTTAGGCTATCCATCTTGCTCATGGGTCTACTCAAAAATTCTTGGGTTGGGTAAAGGCTTATTGTGGGTGGTCGTAACACAAACCTGTGTAGATGAAGGGAACACTCTGGGATATACTATGGTTTCCTCAATCATAATTTTTTCAACCTCTTCAATTTTGGGGTTAGCGAAACCATTTCGGGTTAAAAATGAATCCCAGTCATCTTTCTGCAACTTCAATTGATGTGCAAGCATAATTTTTATCAAACCGTGTTGGAAAAGGCTTGAATCCAAACGTTACTTCTTATACCTCTTAGCCATTCTATACAAGATTCTCCACAGGTAATAAAGAATGTTTAAAGGAAACCCTATGAAATTCATGAGCAAACACAGGTGATATAGAAAGACAAAACCAAAAAAGCCTTCACACATCATGAATTGTTTCAATACTGCAAGCAAACCATGCCATTGAGTTTTCAGTAGGGAGACTAGCATACTTTTGTCACAGCAATTGATCTTTTGATATGTAAGGAAAAGACTCCATGGAACCTCTTCGACCTTGGCATTCTTGAACCACCTCTACCCACTCGCAGGGAGACCCGTTTCTTGGCTTAAAAATTCCTCTGTGACTTTGTGTCGAATGTCCCCCACCTTGGCTCGACACCCGTCAAATGAGAGGGTGAATTATTGATAAGTCTGCAAGTTAAAGCCATGGAATTTCTCAAGGAAAACAAGCCAGACGTGACCCTTAGGATCCTCCCTTGCATCATGGCATAGGAGTAAGGTCTAAGTGTCGTTGGGTTCAATCCTAACAACCGAGGCCGTGGGAAATCGACAAGCAATCACCCAAACAAAGTACGCATGGAGGTTTTGTAAGAGTAGACTAGAGATATACTCCAGGCCCGAAACTCATAAAAAATCTATGGCGTATCAGCAGAAAATCCTCAAAAAAATGATATGCATTATTTGAAATGAATGCGAGGAGTGTCGCAAAACCCAAGACCAAGCTTCAAAATGATGGGCTCACTGTGATTGGACTGCCACTTCTCACATAGTACAGGTCACGACCAGGTGCATTAAAATAAATATGATTGCACAATAGAGTGGGTTAGGTCTTAAAGTTTGGGAGAGGGAAACTTATAGACAAGGGAACGTATGACCAAGAACCACACAAAAATATATCAATGCTTTAAATTGAATGGTCCTTTGTCGATCCAAATAACAATCCATAAGCATGCTTGACATTCGAGGAGTCAAAACAAAGAGAATAAACTTCCTAGCAAGGAACAAGGATTCATTAATAGAAAGTATGGAGACATTTTGCCTTTCATAAACTTTTCAAATAGAGTGGTAATACAATCATAAGTTTTAATGCTTCATTTTGATGCTTTCAATCATGAATGAAGCATGAAAACAAAAACACTAGGAAAAACCAAAAACTTACAATTGTTGTTTCAAAAATCACTCATGAAGAAAAAAAAATGTATGACCCCAATTAGGTAGCTACATAGACTATTATTTGATATAAAACGTTAAAAATATGTTGGGCTGCCAACAGGGCTCCGGGGTCAATCCCCAAATTGTTGTTTCATTTTTTAACGAGCTTTCTACAGAGAGGAAAACTATGATCAAAGCTTATGTTTCATTTTTTAATGAGCTTTCCATAGAGAATAAAAATTGTGCTTGTGACCTCTTCTTGATCATGGATTCCTATAGAATAACGCATTGGAAGGACACCATGTCAAGGGACAAAACTTGGTCATGGATTCCAAGAGATCTTCACTATATGGAAGAAAAACACTCTGGAAGGAACACATATCGAGGGTTGCGACAGGGGTAAGGAGATCAAGCTCCAATAGCCCTACTGAAGAGATTACCATGTCAACTACCAGATCCAAATCATCAAAAGTTGAAGGCATGGAAGACAATATAAAATCGACATCAGGAGGGGAGATACAGTGTATATCTTCCCAAATTTATTCACGAGGGGGGAGAAAAGACGATCGATGATGGTTATCATCCTAAGGTAGCTTGTCAATGCTCAAAATTTCCATAATAGTTTCATTCAAGGGAAAAATTGGGGAAATGTAGTCGATCAAAGACGACAAGGAACTTAACCGTGATGGCATTGAGTAACTGTTGGGTGCCAATAGATGTTGGTCATCCAAAGAGGGAGAAGAAGATTGGATAGAAACGTATGATTTTTTGGTTGGACTAAGTGGCACGGTGTCACCTAGTGCATCAAATTCCAATGGGTTAGGTACAATCCAAGGTTTAGATGATTCCAAAGATTGATAAGTCGTGGTTCAAATCATATCGACGGTGGAAATATGATGTGTAGTCGGTGGAAATGGTGTAGGGAAGGTACCCTTAAGGATAGAATCTTTCAGCAAGCCAAGACCAATGCTTTCATACATGATATTGTGGTCTCCCAAGAAAGGAATGTTGTTGGTGGTGGGAGAGAAAGCATAGGTCGTGCCGAAATATAACTGATCAACAGTAAAAAAAATTCCCTGATGAGAAAAATGTACACATCCAAAGACTGACGAGGAAACAACAGTCATAGCACAAAACCAACTTCTTCCAAGTAACAAGTTGTAATCAAGGGGAGCATCGACTACCTCGACATCAACAGTCACAGTTTTGCCACCCAATTGGATGGGCATGGAATGTAAAACCCTGTGGGGATGGAAACCTCTCCCATCGAATGCGTGTAACATCATTGGGGATTTGTTAAGTGTGGGTGATTTTAAACCTTTCCAACATGCTAAAGACATGACAAAACTTGAGGCTCCCTCATCCAAAATATTTAGGTGGATTTCTTGATTGTGAACAACAACATCAACTTGGGAAGCAAGTTGGTGGGAGAGTCCAGATGTATAATTTTCCAGGTTAAACATGATATGGTTGGATTAATCAGGATCAACAGTGCCAATAGTGGCCAAGAGAGTTCTACATTGACTTGGCCAGTGTTGTAGAACTTCTAATGCAAACATAGCACATGGTGCTTGAGCCAAATATTCATCAATGTTGTAGTTCTGGGCAGCACGTGAACTAGGATTAAAGGTAGATTTACATATAGTTCTCTTAGGAGGGCGTAAGATAGAGTCAAATGTAGGTTTCTCAATCTGAAGTGGTCCAGAAAGAGGATTAACCAATGGAGGACTAACAAAGGATGGTGATGGATCCGATAAAGTATCGGTACCGTTAGTGACCCTTCCTTTGTCAGGGTTACCTAGTGTGTCGTATATCTTAGAGTGAGTGGTCAAATTAATCCCATTAAACATATAAATATGTGCACTTGTTGAGGCCTCATCATGAGGATGGCTAGAACTGCCCCCAGGAGAGGGGGTTTCAGCAACCATGGATTTCTGATGTGGAAAAGGATAAGTAAGAAAAGTGGGTTGTGAATTTCCTTGGAAAAGTTTGTCCACTTCATTGCAATGTGCACAGTCTCGATTGTAGTGATCATCACCACAAATGATATATGGGAATTTCAGTTTCTTTTGTGGTTTCTTTTTGGTAGTAGGTGTTTGATCTTGCTTTTTTGGTTTTTCATTGTTATTAGTATTTATTTATTTATTTATTGTCCTCTTCTTACCTTTGAATTGTTATGAAGGGGAAGATTGAACTACATTCACCTCAAAGATTTGAGTTTGGGGGAAGATAGGGGAGAGTGTGGTCAACAAGCAAGTAGATTGAGTTTTGATGGAATCGATAACACCGTCCGCATGAAATGAGGATGATGGCTTGGATGGATTGGTATTAGCTCGAGAAGCATTCAAAAGAAAGTCATACAAAGTACCAGATTGTGAATAAACCAAATCTAAATATTGAGCCCAAGCAATGGTTTCTTCCTTAGTGACTGTATCAACCATAGCGACATCATGAGCGATCGAGGGTAAAAGTGATTTAGTAAACCACTATGCCAATAATATTTCAGGAATGATTACTTTGATCATCCTTCATCGTCATCTCCAATTATGAATATGGTGAAAGATATGCATGGATTCAGTTTGGTGAAGGGAGGTCAAGAGTTCAGCACCCGTCTCATGGAAAATAGGTAGTTGAAAGTGTGTGAGGAAAGACATGGAAAGGGAGTTGAAATCATGGAAAGAAGCACATGTTAGTTCAATATACCACTTTGCTGCTGAGCCTGTAAGTGTTCACTGGAAAAGACACAAACGTACAGAATCATCCATGAGAGAGTTTTATGAACACCACAAATGGAAATTCATCACATGGTTATTTGGATCTTCACCATATTTTCCATCAAATTTTAGAATATCAGAAGGAATTTTAGCTAGAATAAATGGCCAAACCGGTGAATGAAAAATGGGATCATTAGTTAACCCAGAAAAGTTTGGGAGATCTAGAGTCACAAGGAAGGGTAGTTGTTAGTTAATTTGTGGATGATACTTGTGTGGCATAGGAAAACCAGTAGGACCATAAACTAGGTTAGGTGGATAGTTGTAACTAGTAGGTCCTCCTACATACGGTTGTTGTTGACCAGAATAAATAGGATTCAATGATGGCCGAGAAACATTTGCATAACCTGGTGGGTTCTGAGCATTATAATCCAGATGACTTGCTTACCCAGAAAGAGGATGAACATTGTGCCCTTGAGGAGGGTAAGGAGTATATCCCAGAGGTGGATACACATTAGATCCATGGGGAGGATAAGGTTGTTGTCCTTCAGGACTCCAGGTGGTGTTTGGGATGTCGCCCGGATAAGGTTTTCCATAAGATGGTCCAGAAGGAAAAATATTTGATACTCCTCCTTGTGGGTTATGATATGAGTTCCCCCCAACATGGGGTTGGGTAAATGTTCCTATGGAAGATACTCCCAAGGATCATGAATTTTTTCCAGCAGATGAAGGTTTCCACCTTGCCAATGGTCGATTAATGGTCAAGGTATGACTGACAAAGGGAGGGTTCCCTCCGGGAAGAACATGAAAAGGGGGTTGTCCCCCGGGAGGGGTAGGCCCTCCATAGGATGATGGTCTTCCAGGAGGGATAGGTACACTATATGGTGGTTTCCCTCCATTTGGTTGTATTTTTTTGGCAAGGGTATGCATTCTTAGGTGAAAAGATGTCCCAACAAGATCATTGGAAACATGTGGAGCTGTAGAGTGAAAGTTTATGAAAGCAGGGGTAGGGATCGAAGTGCCTTGGGAATGAGTAGAGGTGATGATTCAAGAATTAGGATAGACTTGTGTTGACACAACAGTGGGGTTAATGACCTGATCGATGGGGTGATTCATAGTTTGACCAGATTGCCCAGTTTCAATACGATGGTCATGAGGATTAAAGGGTTGTCAAAAGGATTCAAAATGCTCATACAGATCATGTCCTCATGAAGTCCTCCATACAGAATGAGAAGGTGTGGGATTTGTATCTATTGTAGTGGTAGGACGAATAGGAGTCCCATACTCATCACCAAAGGTTGGTTTTGTGGATCCCATATATTTTTTGGTAAATGCTCTCTCAGGTAACTGTGGGAACTCTTCATCTATGACGTTCCCAAGGGAGTCTAAATGAAGAAAAAGTGGTTTGAGAGGGGTTACTGACAAAAATGTAGTGCGAGGAGTGGGATTCTCAACTGTAACCAAAGTGACTTCTGAATTGTCTAATGGAGGAGCAACAACACTCCGAGCATCAGATTGATTTTCTACCTCTCCATGGTAGTTGTCTTCTGGAGGGTTAGGAGGTAAGGGTTGGTATCCTTCTGGAGGAAGCCCTTGCATCCTATGTGATCGATGAATACCTTTATCATCTACAGTCTCTATTTTGGAGAATAATAGTACACGCTAAAAATCTAGGGCCAACTAACAAAAAGAAACAGCATACGCTAATAAAATCTAGGAACCAAAACCAAGAAAACAAAACTTCTCTTGATGATCATACTAGCTGGTGATGAAATCCAATATCACATGATCAAGTCAAGACGGGGCTATGATATGTTGGAACAGTTATAATGGTGACCTGATTAATGGACTTTCACCCTGGTGTGAGCTTCCACGCAATAATTGTTGATTTACCCTCCAAGGAGCTCGAGTGAGTTTGACCAATGTCTGTTCGAGGTACGGTGAAACTTCCCTTCACCGTCACCTTGTGCAAGTGCCTAAGGATTGTGACAACTAAGGACACCAACTCACAGTCATCCCTTGGGCGGGTACAGTCGACAGTCAGATCCGAATGTATGGACATGATAACAAGTCCGAAATCAACTCGAGAGGCTCCCACACATAATTGTGGGTATACCCTCAAGTGACCCCCAATATACAATCTAACCACTACAAACAATTAAACCATGGAGGTATAATATCCATAATTGGCCTGAATGTGACCTCGTGCATAACCCTTGTGTGAGAGGGGGATCCTAGAAATTCTATACGACAATTTGATTTGACTCTCCCTATTTCAGGATTCTAATGTTTGTTTTGAAAAACTTTGGAGAGTTGTACTCACAACATAATCCAAAGTGCTAATCCTAGTCTAATGTTGGTGGAGGATCCTAAAACCAAAAATGTTCTAGATAAATTTTAATTAGCGATGATTTTACAATTGTTCTTTACTCAAAAGGTGTATGACAATGAAACTGATGGTATGATAACTCTATTCCCAAAAATGCATAAGAAAATGATAAGAGTCTTGCCCTTTGATGAATATATTTAAGGGAAGGAGAAAAGTTGTTTTGACTATCAAACATTAATATGCAATGTCCTCAATCAATTTGTTTCTCACTCAAATCCAATGCAATGCTAAAAATTTCAGAAATGCCTTCTAATATCCAAACCAATCACTCAAATATGTCCTTTTGCTTATATGTGAATGGTAATCAGATGTAAAACTTCTAAGTGTCAATCAAAATTTAGGATTAAACAATCAGAAGCAAACCTCACACAAAACAAAAATACACTCTCCTCGTGAAATAGACAATAAGGACAAAGATTACCAAATTTGCAAACAAGAACCAAAAAAAACATCAAACAAAAGAGAAATGTTGGAAAAATGACCTCAAAGATCAAATGTAAAGGTTCACAAACCTTTGGATTTCCTCACAAAATCTTCCACTCAGTCAGATAAAGGAGAAGAAAACAACAAGTTAGCTCTAGGTCAACAAAGACAAAGAGTGAATTCAAGGAAACAAAAGAAAATTTCAATTTCCCAAACAAGAAGAGATCAATACTTAGAAAATAGAGTGTTGTAGGCCAATACCAAGATGGACTGAGAGTATGAGACCCTGAGAAAATGCAAAAGGCAAAAAATGAACCCAGAAATTGAAAAACTAGAGGAGTTTTCACTGAAAATCGAGTAGTGCTCTGGTGTAAGGAGTACTAGATCACTCCAACACTCCGTTTAAGACCACCAGGGAGTGTTGGTGATCTAATAACAAGGGTAGGGAAGCACTCTTCTTGGTGCAGTCACGCTCCTCTATGCATGTCCTCTCACAGGATCTTCTTCTTCTCACGGCCCAAAGAACTTAAATGCCCTTCTATTTCCCTTACGGGAAATCTGCACCCACAGAATTCTCCGTGCGATCCCCTCTCTTCCCTTATCGGGGAATCAAACTTCACGACTTCGCAATCTCAAAGGTAGGACACTGGGCTCTCAAAATCCCCGAGACCCAATGACTGATGTGTCGAGACTCTGATGCGCACACAGGTTGACTATTCAATGTTCCCATCACCTCGTCGGGATATCGAACTTCACAGGATCACGAATCCTAATGTCAAATGTTTTAGGAATTTACTTATCCCGAACCCCGATACGGTGTGCCACCTATCCTCCACCAACTCTTGTGGTCCCACACTACTCTTCCCCGTCGGGATATCGCAGTTCCTACTTTGAAGCTGCTAGAGTATCTTGTCCTTAAGACCTACGAGATGCCGAACTCTGACTTCTTTGAATCTTCTAACACGTGTCCCAAACAATGGACAGTTCTGATCTGTCGGGATATCGTGTTTTGTGATTTCACAATTCCTTTGGCAATGGGTTGGAGTTTCAATCAACAAAACCCCGATACACGATATTCGTGTAGATCCAACGACCCTTGTGGCTCTTATCAATGATTCTACCCCTCCTAAGCTTTATATCTCCCAAGAATATCGGTGATATCTTCCCCTGCACCTCTGTGAGATCTGACGACCCACGGGATGTCGCAAAACCTCATTGGATAATTTCAACCATCTATTTCTTCCAATGAAACTCGCGGAACGACTAAGTGTCCCTCTCCACAGAACTCGTTCATCGGCTCTCAAACCTGTGACACTTCTTGCCAACCTGCAAGGCACAAACTCACTACACTATCTTTTGACAAACTCAAAGGTCTACCCTTTCTGAGCTTTTCCCACTTCTTTAAGTTCTCAAAAGGAAACTCCTTGCTCGCACTCCTTACGACAAACCTTCAATCAGGGCTAAGTGTTGAAGTCCCTTCGACTCTGAGCATGCCTGCAATAGCAGTCCTTCAAATCTTTTCTTAGGTTCGCAACCCTGAGTCTTTTACCTGGCCTGTGCATTCCTTGCATGGCTTTTGTAACCCAATTCACTTATGGGTGAACGAGAATCAAAGTTATCCCTATTTGAACCTTCTGTCAACTCACTCCTTGCGGACAATTCGACTGCACTCCTTTCAAAAATCCTCTGGCTCAAATAGAGAAACAATTGAAACTCATTCCTTCACCCCTTCAGACTTCAATTCAACTATGAATTCATATACACAGCATATAAAAGAAAATTTATAACGGGAATCAAACATTCATGAGCACATCAACATCAACACACAGAGAATTAAACACAAAACCATGAATTTGAACCAATCTTCTTCTATTAATTCAAATATCAGTACATGGGTGTTCTCTATACAACTCTCTACTTGCTCTTGCTCTTCCTATTCTATTCTATGCTCAGGATAATGTTACAATGATACAATGAGGGTGTCTATATCCGTTTCCCTTCTGCTCTCTAAAATTGTCTAATCTATGAATTAAAATCCTATCTACTAGCATTAACTATATTAAATGTCGTCTATCTACTAAAGATGAGAGCTATCCGCTCAAGGTCCATTTACAATGTACAAGTGTTCCTCATTAAATTTTCACATTAATGTCTGTGCAACAGTTTCAAGGTGTTTCAAAATTTGTGCTGGCATGTCCAGCTGTCTTCCACTTCTATGCTAGCTTGCTTGATGAGTTGGTGATGCTACTGCATCATACTCCCTCACTTGAAAAATTTCATGGGCTCCTGTCCATGAGCTCCTGCACGGTATATCCATGATTTAGAATCTCTTCTTCATCCTCCCAGCTAGCATATTCCACTGGATGGCCTTTCCATTTGACCAGATACTCATAGTATTCTTTCCTCCTGGTCTTTTTACCCACTGTCTTGTCCAGTATGCATTCCATTTGCAGCTTCTCTGCAACTGGCATATGCTTCATCCACTGAATCACTGGCTTCTCAGTTCTAGTCTCTTCTTCTCCAGCTCTGTATGGGTATAAGTCTGAGATATTGAATATCAGAGATATTCCGATCCCATCGGGTAGCTCGATCTCATAAGCATTTTCCCCCAATTTATTCAAGACCTTACATAGCCCAATTTTCTTCATTTTCAATTTATGGTATGTTCCCCTCGGGAACCTCTCTTTCCTCAAATGTTCTAGAACTAATTCACCAACCTCGAATTGAATTTGTCTCTTCCACTGGTCAGCTCTGTGCTTATATTCGCAACTTGAGTTTATCAGTCGCTGCTTCACCTGGCCATGAAGTTCTTTCATCGCCTCTGTGAATCCTTCGACACTTATGCTCTTAGTAGCAGTCTGTTCCAAATCTCTCAATTTAGAAACTCCCCTCAGTTGTGTGCTATACACAATATGAAATGGGCTTCAACCTGTGCTCCTGTTCACTGAATCATTGTATGTGAACTCCGCCTATGGTAATATGTTGTCCCACTGGCTATGGTGCTCTGTCACCAAGCTTCTCAGCAAGTCTCCCAAACTTCTATTCACCACTTATGTTTTTCCATCCGTCTGAGGATGATAAGCAGAACTAAACATCAAGTTAGTCCCTAGCTTCTTCCACAAATTCCTCTAGAAATGTCCCACGAACTTTGTATCTCTGTCCGAAACTATACTCCTGGGTAACCCGTGAAGTCGAATGACCTCTTTGAAAAACAAATTTCCGATGTGAGTCGCATCACTGGTCTTCTAACATGGGATGAAGTGTGCCATCTTGGAAAACCTATCCACTACCACAAAGACTAAATCAAATCCTCTTTGTGTCCTTGGCAATCCCAATATGAAATCCATGCTGATTTCATCCCACGGCCTTTCTGGTATGGGCAACGGTTGATAAAATCTTGCATTATGCTTTCTTCCCTTGGAATGCTGGAAAATTCTGCATCTGTTTACAAACTGCTTGACTTCTGACCGCATCCATGGCCAAAAGTATGACTTTCTCAGCTTCGCGAATGTCTTATCATGACCGAAATGTCCGACCAATCCTCCGTTGTGTTTCTCCTTCAACATATTCTCCCTCATGGAGCAATTTGGAATACACAATTGATTGCCCTTAAACAACAACCCTTCTTGGATCATGTACTCTATCCAATGGCTTCTGTCTCTGAGAACTGGATTCTCAACTGCTTCATACGCTTCCTTAAAGTCTGGATCATGTCTGTACATGTCCCTGAGATCATCAAAACCCAATGTTTTGACTTTGAACTCCTGCAACATCAAACATTTCCTGCTCAAAGCATCAACAACTTTGTTAGCAGTACCTAAAATATGCTTGATTACAAAAGTGAAATTCTGCATGTATTCAACCCACTTAACATGCCTCTGATTCAACCTTTCCTGTTGAGTCACAAATTTTAATGCGTGGTTATCACTATACAAAACAATTTCTTTCGAGATCAAGTAATGCCTCCACTTTTTCAATGCTTGTATGATAGCATAAAACTCCTTATCATACGTGGAGTATTTCAATCTTGCTTCATTCAGCTTCTCACCAAAATATGCAATTGGTCTGTCCTCCTGACTCAAGACTGCTCCTATGGCAAACACGCTCGCATCACATTTCACCTGGAATGTTTTCTGAAAATCTGACAACACTAGAACTGGTTGTTCTGTGATCTTCCCTTTCAATAGTTTGAAACTTTTCTCAGCCTCATCAGGCCAGTGAAAATATTTATGTCTTTTCTTGACTGTATCCATCATCGCTGCACTAATCCCACTGAAATTTCTAATGAACTTCTGGTAGAAACTAGCCAGTCCATGAAAAATTCTCACCTCGAATACATTTCTCGGTGATGGCCAATTCTTGATCACTTCTACCTTATCTAGATCCATCCTCAGCTCATTCACGAAAATAACAAAACCCAAGTAAATGAGCTCTGTTTTCATAAATGAAGATTTCTTCATGTTTATCAACAGCTTCTCCTGCTGTAGCTTCTTCATCACAATAGCAAATGCTTCAGATGTTCAGCCTTCGTCTTGCTGAAAATTAATATGTCATCCATATATACGATGACAAATTTCCTGATGAACTCCCTCAAGACTTTGTTCATCAACCTAATAAAAGTACTTGGCGCATTCGTCAAGCCAAACGACATGACTAGCCATTCAAACAACCCTACGTTGGTTTTGAAGGCCGTCTTCCACTCATCGCCTTCCCTCATGCGAATATGGTGATATCCGCTTTTCAAATCAATCTTTGAAAAATACTTGGCTTCGCTCAAGCAGTCCATTAAATCGTCCATCCATGGCAATGGAAACCTATACCTGATGGTTATCTTGTTTATGGCTCTTGATTCGATACACATTCTCCAATCTCCATCTTTTTTTGGACTGAGTACCATTGGAACGACACATGGGCTCAAACTTTCCCTGACCAATCCTTTGTCTAGCAGCTCCTAGACCTACTTCTTGACCTCTTCATTTTCTTGCGGTGTCAACCTGTACATGGATTTATTTTAGCAAACTAGCTCCTGGTATGAGGTGTATATGATGACTCACACTCTTCATCGGTGGCAATGAGCGAGGTAATTCATCCACCACGATATCAGCGAACTCTTCCAGTAGTTCCTGAATCTCCTCTGGTAGATCATCCACTCTTGTGCTAGTCAAAAAAATTCTTGGTTTCCTGACCACAAAGAATTGTGGATCTTCTTTCTTCTTCACCTCCATAAGAAGTTCCTTCCCACTCATGACAAGTACTATGTTTCTTGCCTCCGGCTTCACCTCCTTATCTTTTATTGGAAGCAACATGTGTGTCCTCCCATTCTTCTCTAAAGTATATGTGTTCATTCTCTCGTCATGAACCACATTTCTGTCATATTTCCATGGTCTACCCAACAATAGATGACAAACATCCATAGGAATGACATCACACAAAATCTTATCATTGTACCCTCCCATCTTGAATTCAACCAAGCATTATTTAGTAACAGTTACCTGGTGTCCCTTTTGTAGCCTTGAAACCTTGTATGGACTCGGGTGATCAGTTGTCTCCAGCTCTAGTTTTTCCACCATCTCGGTTGAAACAAGATTATCTGTGCTACCGCTGTCCACGATAACCTTGCATACCCTATCCTTGGTCTTACAAGCTGTTCTGAAAAGTCTGGTCCTTTGAGCTGAGTCCTCCACCTCCTTCTCAGGTGTTAAGAGAACTTTACACATCATTAGTGACCTTCCTCCCTTAGCATCTTCAGCTTCCACGTCTCGCCATTGTGCCTCATCTATATGAGCTTCTCCTCCATCCTTCTTTTTCTCTGGACACTCAAATGACTTGTGCCCATTTTTTCCACACGTGAAGCAAGTGATTACTCCACCTCTTCCTCTTCTTCTACCTCTGGTACGAGGAAACATGTTATTATCGGCATACTCTCCTTTCTGCTTAGTATTCTATTCTCTTTGCTCAGCATGTTGCCCTCGCTGTGAACTTCCACCTCTCTCGGTACGAGTCTAAGGCTTTTTCCAGTCGTCCTTGGGCTTCTGGTTTCTTTCCTGGGCAACTGCCTTGCCTCTTGGCTGAATCCTACCTCGCCCTCACTGACCTTGCTTAGGGCTCAGCTTGTCTTCATCTTTCAAAGCCATATGATAAGCATCCTCCACAGTTCTGATTGTTACCATGCTCATCTCGTCCTGGATATCATATCTCAGGCCATTCATATACCTGGAAACGTTCTCATCATCACTCTCTTGATGACCTGCTCTGATGTTCAGTCGATAAAGTTCATCCATGTATTCTTTAACTGTCATCAGCTTCTACCTCAGGTTCTGCATCCTCCTGAACAGAGTGATTTGATAATCTCTTGGGAAGAACTTTGCCTTCATCTTTGCAATCATTCGATCCCAACTTTTAATTTTCTGCTTACCTTTGCAGTGTCTATCTGCTTGTATCTCGTCCCACCATATTTCGATGTGTCCCTTCAAGCGTTTGACAGCATGCTTGACTTTCTTATCCTCTTCGACATATTCATAGTCGAAGTAGGTGTTAAGAGCTCTAATCCAATCTAGAAGCTCTTCTGCATCCAGATTTCCCTCATAGACTGGAATTTTCATCTTTTTCTTTGCACCCATCCTTGCAATAGCTTTGATTAGACATTCATTCGCTGCATCCCCCGCTACAACTTCCTCTTCTCGTTCAGCTTCAACTTCACTGTCAGAATCGCTAAGATCCCCCGCACCGGCGGTGCGTCTTTGTGTTGTCTCCATGTCTTCAAGTCTTGCTCGGAGATCACACATTTGTCTTTTTATGGATGGATCTTCCATCTGCCTGCCTCTTCGTCGTGGCATTTCCCTTTCCTCTAGATTGGGTGATTGTCTGTCTCTCCTTGGCGACATGGCGAATTCTCCTCTTCTCTGCTACAGAAAGAAAAGAACAATCTGTCTTAGCTCTGATACCACTCTGACGCAGTCATGCTCCTCTATGCACGTCCGCTCACAGGATCTTCTTCTTCTCACGGCCCAAAGAACTTAAATGCCCTTCTATTTCCCTTACAGGAAATCTGCACCCACAGAATTCTCCGTGCGATCCCCTCTCTTCCTTTATCGGGGAATCAGACTTCGCGACTTCATGATGTCAAAGGTCAGACACTGGGCTCTCAAAATCCTCGAGACCTGATGACTGATGCACCGAGACTCTGATTCACACACTGGTTGACTATTCAATAGTCCCGTCACCTCGCCAGGATATCGGACTTCACAGGATCGCGAATCCTAACGTCAAATGTTTTAGGACTTTACTTATCCCAAACCCCGATACGGTGTGCCACCTGTCCTCCACCAACTCCTGTGGTCCCACACTGCTCTTCCCTATCGGGATATCGCAGTTTGTGCTTTCAAGCTGCTGGAGTATCCTGTCCTTAAAAACTCTGAGATGTCGAACTCTGACTTCTTTGAATCTTCTGACACACGTACCAAACGATGGACGGTTCTGATCTGTCGGGATATCACGTTTCACGATTTCGAAATTCCTTTGGCAAAGGGTTGGAGTTTCAATCAACGAAACCCCGATACATGATATTTGTGTAGATACAACAACCCTTGTGGCTCGTATCAATGGTTCTACCCCTCCTGAGCTTTATATCTCCTGGGAATACAGGTGATATCATCCCCTGCACCTTCGTGAGATCTGACGACCCACAGGATGTCGCAAAAAATCCTTGGAGAGTTTCGACCGTCTATTTCTTCCAATGAAACTCGCAGAATGACTAAGTGTCCCTCTCCATGGAACTTGTTCGTCGGCTCTCAAACCTGCGACACTTCTTGCCAACCTGCAAGGCACAAACTCACTGCACTGTCTTTTGACAAACTCAAAGGTCTACCCTTCCTGAGATTTTCCCACTTCTTTAAGTTCTCAAAAGGAAACTCCTTGCTCACATTCCTTATGGAAAACCTTCAATCACTGCTAAGTGTTGAAGTCTCTTCGACTCTGCGTACGCCTGCAACAACATTCCTTCAAAGATTTACTCAGGTTCGCAACCCTGAGTCTTTTACCCGGCCTGTGCACTCCTTGCATGGCTTCTGTAACCCAATTCACTTATGGGTGAATGAGAATCAAAGTTATCCCTATTTGAACCCTCTGTCAACGCACTCCTTATGGACAATTAAACTGCACTCCTTTCAGGAATCCTCTGGCTCAAATAGAGAAACAATTGAAACTCATTCCTTCACCCCTTCCGACTTCAATTCAACCATGAAATCATATACATAGCATATAAAAGAAAATGTATAATGGGAATCAAACATTCATGAGCATATCAACATCAACACACAGAGAATTAAACACAAAACAATGAATTTGAACCAATCTTCTTCTATTAATTCAAATATCAGTACATGGGTGTTCTCTATACAACTCTCTGCTTGCTCTTGATCTTCTTCTTCTATTTTATGCTCAGGCTAATGTTACAATGATACAATGAGGGTTTCTATATCTGTTTCCCTCCTCTCTAAAACTATCTAATCTATGAATTAAAATTCTATCTACTAGCATTAACTATATTAAATGTCGTCTATCTACTAAAGAAGAGAGCTATCCGCTCAAGGTACATTTACAATGTACAAGTGCACCTCATTAAATTTTCACATTAATGTCCACGCAACAGTTTCAAGGTGTTTCAAAATTTGTGCTGGCCTGTCCAGCTGTCTTCCACTTCTGTGCTGGCTCGCTTGATGAGTTGGTGATGCTCCTCCATCACTTCTTCAAAAGCTCAGAAAAATGCCCAAAAACTCAAAAAATCAAGGAAATTCAGTCAATCAACTTGATTTTGATGCAATCAAGAACCAAACAATCATTTATAAGAATAAAAAACAATATGTATAAGGTAAAAACAATGGGCAAGGGGCAAAAATAAGATCTGGGAGAGGAAAAAAAAATCAGAGTTCTTCCCTAGTGGAGTCGCCAATTTCTATTGTAGGTGAATTCCCCTGCAGATAAGTGGATTCCCTCTTGGTCTCTAGAATCCTAAGGCCAAGATAGAAAATTTCTTAACATGGACACTGACTTCCTTTTATATCTAATCAGGCTAATAAATGAAAGAGAAGGAGAAATATATGTACCTTATTAGTGACGTTTGTCCTCGTAAAGTCTTGGCTGAGCTTTGATCCTGAGCTCCCTGATAGGTCCTGTAGGACAAACAAAGATGTAATGGAATTTCTACTCTACTGATATTATCTCAAATATGGATCCATCTACTACAGACAAGCTCATATGGAACAAGCATACGTTTGAAATAAACAGGCCAAGCATTGATTATCAATGAGAACAAGTAAAAGTACATACAATCCTTTGAATGAAGGGGCAATAACTTCTTCTAGTTCTCCTTGTCCAACCCCTTTTCTCAAGTAATCTATATTGATTTCTTTGATGACATATCACTCATGATATCATAAGTTTCTCATCTCCAATATTTTCCATGTTCATACCACTTACAGGATCATAATTTTGGTATCAATCTCTAGTCTCTTCTCCTCCTTTCACCATGAGGAGACCTCCTTATATAACCTTGGAGAGGTCCAACCACTTGAGAGATATTTGGGAAAACTTGAGGATTCCTCTCCTTCAGTTGATGAGCTTCCCTAATATCATGCCTTAACCATCTATTCAAATCCAACCACCTTCAAGAATTGAGGGATTCTTCCCTGATTTGTCTCAACAAACCCAACTCATAAAAGGGTAGCGCTCGCCAAAAAGGGTGCACAGGGTGCTCAAACACTCCCCCAAAGAGGCTCATGGAGTGACAGCACTCCCTGACAGTGGGTAGGGGAACACTCCTCTCCAAAATCCATTTTTTAGTGGTTCTTTCAGTGGAAAAAGCTTTGTATTCCTTGTCAAGTGATCTCTCTTCTTCAAAACTAGTATTTGAGGTGTCTTAAGTGTATTTATGATGTCGTTAGAGGCACAACATAGGAAGGATGGTAGTATGATGTTTATGACACTTGCAACACTTATAGTCAAGATGAAATACTTGCGGACAAGATGCGACACTTACAACACTTGTAATGATGACACTTGAGACACTATCGAAGTGAGTAATTTTGAGGTGTAACAACAATATATTTAATTTAATTGCAAAAGTGTTGCAGCTTTACTCATATCTCTCTTATAAGAAGCTTACGACAGGATGGTGAATCTGATACCTGGTACCATCCATATTCCTTACCAGGTGTCTTTTCAACAACCTTCCACTAATGCATGCATAGACACCTTCCAAGCCACAACCAAGTGCCCCTCCAATGCTCGTTGTAATAACCTATCAGCATTGGTCAGCCATAGGTTATGTGGTTGCATTAGTTTCATTGCTTTGGATACCTGTATATCCCTAACTTCTTCTAAATCCATCAATGAATCACCGTGGATGGACGCTAATAACAAAAATGGAATAAAGACAAGAGTGAGTCCAAGTCTGCCAAATGCAAAAATCGACAGTGTTTTTCCCTCGTCTTCTTACTCTGAGATTCGTTGTTTTTATCAACAAATTTCTGAGATTCCTGGCCACTTTAAATTTTCTAATCCTCCAGTCTAAATATTTAATTATTCTTTTGTTTGGTGAAATTTTGCTTCAGACAGATGGAAAGTGTGAACATTCTAATGCTGAGATTTGCTAAGTGTGCCCAGATTTTTATCCTTGAAATTTTCTTACCACCTAATTTTAAAACTCTGCAACGATTTTATACCACGTCCATATTTGAATCAGTCACATAGAAACACATTGTATGTTGGTTAAAATCCTTATCCTTGGATATTTGGTTAATTCCACAAAGATTTTATACCCTTAATTTAGTACAATACTATTGGTCACTATAATTGCTTAATTAATTTCAAACAACCAAGTGAAACATAAATTATCAACCCAGGGAAGTCTTTTGTTTCAAAGATAGCTGCGCACTATATATGCTCAATTCCAAAAGCACTTAGTGTTGTAGTAAGGAAATCATTCTATCTAACTTGCTGAAATGAACTGAAGCT
>JASDQU010373110.1:22492-40816 GCA_032191745.1 Picea mariana
TGTTATGCAAAACAGATTAAGCATATAATCATGAGAAAGGACGTTGTATACCTTGGAATGATCAGGTGAGGTGATAATGTGAGTCTAAATACTAGTGATGAAAGGTATAATAATGTCAAAAGGTATGGGCAAAAAGGTGCATAGCGTGGTCCTAACAAATACGATTTTAAAACTTCGCAATGATTTTAATATCACCCGAGATTCTAATCAATCACACTGAATTTTTATATTTAGTGCTTAAGAGATGGAAGTGATCTATCAGGTAGGAATAATTTTGATTATGGAAGTTGGACATTTGGTAGGGGATCTATTATGTTGTTTACCACATGATCAGTGGAATGTTTAACAAATTTAAGGTTTAATTTATTGAATATTGTGATCACCACTCTTACTAGATCTCTAGTTTTTCAACATTTATTTGTTTCTTATGACTTTGGGGATTATCCATTATTTTCAGTTATTTGTTTTCAGAAGAAAAAAATAAAAAAAATCCATAGAGTCTTTTGCCTCCTTCTGCCTCATGAATATATCTATCTGTGCAATGCTCTTATGTGTGATAACCTTTGGTCTAACCCCCCTTTTTCTACCAATTTTACTATTCCAATTTATGTTTCATTAAGAAAAGAGTTTAAAAGATAAAGGATTAAGACCTTATGTTGCATGTGGTTGAGGTTTGATAAAATGTTCCTTGATTGGAAAAATAATCATAGGGGTAGAAATTTCTATAATCATAAAAAGATTTGTATACATTATCTAAACACTTTTAATATACTATTTATTTTTAGTTTATAAAATAAAATAAAAAAATTTAATATGCTCACTCCTTTATATGATGCAAGGGGGTTGTAACTGAAGGAATGTAGGGAACATGCCTTATGTTAATTGATAACCCTCTATAATAATATTAAACTATTTTAACATAAATGATGATTCATTCTTCATAATGATGAAACAATTGTGATTAGGAATAATGGGGAAAGTTGTGTTTTAGGTTAGTTAGGTAGTTGATAGATGAAATAGTTTAATGGAGAATAAACTCTATGATTGCATAAGTTAGAAGGATATATTACAAATTCCAGTTTTTAGACATTTCTTTATTTAAACTATTTAGATGAATAATCACAGTTGTTTTTTTACATTGACATGATGTATGCATGATTACCTAAAATCCCGCGGAAGGTACATCCCTTTTTATGAATTGTATTTTATTTTAAAGAATGATTGATCAAATGGCATGCCTCGAATTTAATAGAATTGCGCCTTAAGTTGGCTATTTCTAGATAGATCCTGTATGTCAGATATCTTGGGAGCTTGTAAATTAAAGGTTGATTGAAGTAATGTCCAAATGTTTGGATTATCTAACGGTGCGTCATTCAAATGTAGAATCAATGATTGCTAATTCTCATTCGCCTTGAAGACTCATGTTACATGTGTTAGTTTGGTGTTGTTGCACTGGGTTGATTGATTTTGTATTTTAGCTTCATAGGAGTGGTATTTATTGTGTTGGGTGGGATGTATAAACCTCCTTGTTCTTAATAAAATTCACCATCCTTGAGAACCGAAGTGGTCAAAATCAATGGAAACCTGGGCTTGAGTGTTTCTTATGTATCCTGGAGGTCCTAACATTGCAGGGTAGGATGATCAGGTAGTCATTTTTATTTTTTCTAAAGGATTTCCATATGATGCATCCAACTACATGATGTGCTAGTGTGCTAAGTCATTAACTTGCCTATTTCTTGAGTCTATGTGCATTGTGTTCGTCATCAAGTTATGTTGATTGACTGGTTGTCGTTGTTACCTTCCTTCTTAAAATAATAATAATAATAATAATAAATAATTTTCACTTGTTATGCGTCGTATGTTGTCGAGATGATAGGGGCGGTTACACCTACCTAGTGGAATTCCCTCAAATCTTATATACTTTGATAGTGATATTAAGTGCTTCCCACCCCATCCCATAATTATTTTATTAGTTGTTAAAAATTTTGATTCAATGCCTTCTCCTAAAATGGAATTATTTTGTCATAAGGGCCATACACATTAAATACAAAAATCCCTTTCCCAACTCCATTGACATAATTATTCTTCTATCCTTTCTACCAAAAAAAGAAGAATTAATCAATCTCACTGATTCTTTTCACCAACCAATTAAAAAAAAAACTAAGCACCCCTTAGAATCTACTACTAAAAATTATCAATCCTTCTAAGAATGGAGAGGCCCTCATTGAGCTTATTCCCCCCCTATTGTCTCTTCAATCATTATGATGTTTGTTTTCTGAAGGTCAAATAATATACCCAATAAACCTTTTTTTTTATTTTCTAGTGAAGAGACTATATGTAGCCCACCGCCATTTAGAAGAAATCAATAATCTTCTATGCCAAATTTCTTAAGGTGTGAATAAACTTAATAAGTAATCTCTTCTTGATATAACAATGGGAAAAAAATCCTCTCACGGTTTCACTATTTTTTTATTACTTCATCTGAATTTCGAAAGTATATATCATAACTTATTACTTATGGAAATAAACCATTTAACATCGGAACAAAAAATAAAATCAAGAAAAATGGACCACAAGAGATAGGAAGGGTTGTTACTAATTATTACCTATGGTAAGGTTTTTAATTCTGGAATTAATGAGCATTCTACTTGAATAATTTCACATGAGAGTATGTCTCATGTTTCTATATTTTTCATCACAATGGGGCTAATGGGGATAATTACATAGATGCTTATTGAAATCTTTGTTTTAGGTACAATTTTTTTGGATGGATTTCAGTTGGATTTTCATGTTTGTATTCTTTTTAATGTGAATATGGAATTCATTTTAGTCTTTAGATATTTTTATTAATTGATTGCTTGTAAGTTTTGTAGGGAGGCATTATAGAGAGGCTTGGGTTCAAAAGGAGGACATCACATATGAGAGTTTTCATATTTTTGTTGAGTTTTTGTTATATTGAATAGTGAAATTTTATTTTATAAGATTGTTGATATTTGAAATTCTGATATGGAATCTATAATTGTTGTTTTGTTTCTAGTCTATACAAATGCATAGAAATCCTTGACATTGAAAACCTTGAGTTTTTTCAAGAACAAAGAGGAGAAAAATCGCTTTTGGATATGTCTCTAGCAATGATAAGGCTAGTGGGAAATGATGACTACCTTCATTTTCCATTTCCACAATGTCGATTTTGTAGTACTTTGGACCCTAGTTTGTCGATTTTGTAGTACTTTAGACCCTAGTTTACATATGTACATATCCATGAACTCCTCGATAAATGTTCTCAACTATATCGTTATCGTAGGAATGGTATTATAAAAAATTTTGGTTTCCTTATGGTTATGATTTTCATGCATATATTGTTTTTTAGAATATACTTGCACCACAAAATCACATCACAACATCTTCTTCTCTAAGTTCTCCTAGAACAAGAATATTGTATTTTATAAGAATGCATAGGAATTGGAAAGTTCCAACAAATATCCATATTTGGTTGTCTTACATTATCTAATGTCTTATTGAGTTAACATCTTATCGACATTTCTAGATTTTATTTTCGTTACAATCTCTCCCTCTTCATTGGGAAAATTAAACCCACTCTTAAAATCAGACCTTTTCATAACTTTTGGAAAAATATTGAAAATGCTTAGGGTGATGAAAGAGAGGAAGTTCTTTTGTTGTTTCATTGACTATAGAAATTTCTTCTAAGGAGAAACTTGTATCATAGACAAGAGAATATAGGCATGTGGGAGAAATAAAAATTTGAAATTAATTTTTTGGTTTTTAACAAAAATGAACAAAGGTAAAACAAGGGTTCCCTTTTCCTTCCATATTATGGATGATCTACATAGATAGTTTTGAAACATTAATAAATGAAAAGAGATAAATAAGTTTGCATAGTCTAACATTTCTAGTGATTTATTTTCATTATGGCTTATGTAATTTTCCCAAGCGAGTTGTTTTGGCCAATAAAAGTTCACATTTTATGAGATCTTCTTTATGTCATTGAAATATATGTACTTTTAAATACATTAAAATTTAAAATGTATAATATCAAGGTATGGATTATATTGATTAATGCCTGAATTTGGAAAAAAATGTATAATATCAAGGTATGGATTATATTGATTAATGCTTGAATTTGGAAAAAAATGTATAATATCAAGGTATGGATTATATTGATTAATGTTTGCATTTGGAAAAATAATATTTGATCTACTCAAAACATTACAATACAGTGGTTGATTTACAATGAATAAAAGTTACACGAACAAGTGAAAGAGAACACAAAATCTGGGAAAATTACTTATGATAAAGAAGAACTTGGAATTCTCAAGATATTTAAACATTTATGCATTGCATTTCCAAACAAGTTAATCTAGTAAAGACCCCTTTTCCCAATGTAACAATTGTCGTATGGTAGAAAATATAGGAACTGTCAAAGGAAGCATGGTTTCTTTCAAATTTCTTCTTGGTGTGTGATCATATTCTTATTGCAAGAATGTGAACCTTATATCCTTGATATAGATGTAAGATATCATATAAATCTAATTGATGATATCAACTTAGTACTAATTTATGACATCAACATAGTATCGATTGTTAATAATATATACCAACATTTCCAGCTATAGAGGGAAAGATGGTGAGAATCTAAACCAAGAGGTTGAATATAAGACCAATTTATTCCAACTTATGTTTTTATTATAGATAAATTAGAGTATTCCATTTCCTACATTGATTTTAGTGTTTCTATAATGGTTAAAGGATACATGAAAAACATTTTTTTACTATTTTGAACTAATTGATTAGACATAATGATAAGGAAATAGTTATTCCATCTACATAAAATTAGTGGTGAGGCTATGAATAACTAATCAAATAGATGGTATGAGATTATGAATCTCCCATGAATATCTCTAATCATGAGGGAGGGACGGATATATATGGGACTATATTGGAAAAAATTATAATTCTATCAAAAGTGAACATCTCATTAGATACACTAATTATGTTATAAGAAAATAAACAGTTATTTCAAAAAGAGAGAAAATAAGTAAGGTTCTTAAAAATTCATTTACAATATTATTCAAAGTTTTATGATATGCTTTATAGATTGGCTAATCCTTAATATACATGTAAGGGAGACACGTCTATTTTTATGTAACAACCCCAATTCATTACGACTACAAGCGAAGCCAAAAAAAAAAAAAAATGACAGAAAGGCAACGACAACAACTGTTAAACCTTACAACCTGACGACAAACATAACAAGCGCATTCAGGCAACAGACAACCAACAACCCCATGCGTATCACATCCTGCTACCGGATGAACACATGAACAATGAAAATACAACAACTACTCGCCCAACACAATGAGACAACGCCTACAAGCTAAAGGATAACCCCCACAATCCCGACTCAACGGCTTGAAGACCAAACAAGGAACCTCTATAGAGTGCATAACCCAACCATGCTAAGGTGTTACAATCAATTTCCCTCATCAATTTCAACAAATGAACGCCCACCTTGGGAAGTACAAACTTTGGCCAAGTTATCGATCTCCCTTATCCATTAGGGTGCAAAATGATCCCCTCATCAGGAATCATGTTGTCACCAGGTGGTAGGCGTCTCAATAACCCTAGCGCAACAACATAACTAGACCCACAACACCAGCTAAATTCAATGCACTAGGAGCTTAAGGACTATCTAAACACCTGGCGACTAACCCTAGCACCCAAATGACAAGACGACTATGATATTCATACAACACAATAATTGGTTGGTGCAACAAAATAAATCTATTCATTAATTAAAGGACATCGTTGGCCATCGAAGAAATTCTCCCTCAAGAATCCATTCTACAATAAGTCTTTATTATTTAAAAAATGTTTTAATTACAAAAGGTCTCACTACCCTAGATATTTACTAACAAGAAGTTCCTTGTAGCCTGAGTTAACTCCCTCAACCCAATCATTACCCTGCCCAAACATACAAGCCTTAGATTAGGATAGTTGACATAACCACAAATATGTTCATCAAACTAGGTATAACCTTGACCCCACAGTCTAACTATAATATCGACCTAAGAATAGTTGGCTGGATAACACTTCTCTTGTGGTCTATAAAAATCCATAATGTTATCTGAAAAGAAGGATGTAGTTGTCTAAGATCAATAAGATTGGCTCATCAAGAATAATCTCTCATAGAAAGTTATTCATTATAAACTAAAATATTTCTACCCTTATTATTATACCAAATACCTATAATAGAAAGTTGCCAAAATAATTCTAAAAATAGTGACCCTAAAGTTGTCAATTAAATAATTACCAATGAAATAACTATTCCTAAAATTAAACATCACAGGCCAAACGCAAAAGATAGAATGTTAACCAATGTAGAACATAAACTCGATTTGAATGTGTTCAAGGTTAACCATGCAGAGAGTTTGTGCATTTATATCACAATTCCTAAGATTCCAATTTAACCAGCCCACGACATTGTCCAAGGTTTCCTAAATCCATTATATCTAAGGCATGCATTAAAAATATCCAGATTGTCAAAGAGTAACTCACTAACATTATCATATTTTGCAGGGTATATTAAAGATGCTATTACACCGCTATCATAAAAAAACACAGAAATCGATTATTAATTCGTTGTCATCAATTTCAACGCAGATATAAATTCCATAGAAAGAAAAACGTTGTTAGAGAAATTTATATAATTACTGTGATACAAGAAACCAAATCGTTTTCAGAGAAATTTATATAATTACTATGATACCAGAAACCAAAATCGTTATCAGAGAAATTTATATAAATATTGTGATACCAGAAACGTGGTCGTGACACATGTTGTTCTAAAATATGGCTAGCATCATAAGAAATTCACAAGGATATCTAAAGGGAAGCGCTGCGGATCCTAAACAACTCACTGGCATCACTAATTTTCACCATGGAAGCCCGAGAAATGGCTAGAATACATTTGAATGGAAACACAAATAAAAAGGAAAGGAAACACAAGCTTATCCCTCTAAGTGCAGCGCAGAACTATCAATTAAAGTTAAAAACCGAGGTGTAACAATAACGATTTTGGCTGACTGTAGGGTTCCAAAAATCCTGGTAAGAGTTAACTATCATTAAAAATGCAGGTAAAACCTCCAACGCAGCCACTCATCAATACATCCAATGCCTCATACATCCAAACGCAGGTTAATTCCACAAGGTATTGAGTAATGGGTTCAATATTTGTAACTTTTGACCATGGTCATGTTTTGTAATTTATCGTTGTTACAGAAAATAAAAATGAGGTGAGCGAGGCTCTAACTCTCGACCTCAGGATTCCTCAATTACAACTATGAGACATATGCATTATCCAAAAATCATAAAATTTCTACCAATAGACATTAACTCGTAGTGAGCATCTTGATACCTCCACTGGGTGAAATGACCACCTAAAATCTATGTGGAAAGATTTAAAAAAAAAACATTCAAGTATAAAAATCACTGACAATGAATGTAAATCGTAGTCACTACATGGATTGCATTCGAAGTAAATCACAGTCCCTAAATTTAAATTGCAGTCAAAGTAAAGGGAATCGTAGTAAAAAGAAGAACGAAATCGCAATCAAATGATAATGTAAACCACTAACATGCCAATTTCATTGTCTCCTATAATTCTGTGTCTAATAAATTTGTGGTCAATAGTAAAATTTAAGGGGATTCGCTGAGTGAATTTCTGGGTAGGATGTCGAGAATATCCAGAATTGAAAATGCAGAGATAAGTGGTTTAATACAAAGACATACATTCACATGGAAAACGCAGAGGGTAACCGTTCAGAAGAAAATCAATCAAGGAAGAAAAATTCAGTCACAAGAATCATAAGACCAATCACTCAGGCATGAATCAATCAATGCAGAAAATTCCATCACAAGAAAGCACAATGACCATCAATCAGGAAAGAGAAATCAATAGGGGTAGATGACTGGGCAAAAGCATCATTCATTCATCATCCATGCACAGAAAAGTAGGGAATTAGAATCTATAGTTCATTGTGCAACAAAGTGATAATTGTTGATTCGACTCCTAGCCGACTGCTCAGGCGTGGACTGATGAACTAGGGATGAGGACAAGGTAAAAATCACAACTCTTCACAAAAATCAACAAACCAAAGGACATTCACAACATTCAGGGATCAAATTCCAAGGGAAACAAGTGAAGCAGCGAGCTAAGGCTATGGGGAAAATTTAAGTTCTCGGCTAAAATGCTAAGTCAAACATATTCTTTACCCAATTTAAAAAATACAGAATGAAAGTGTGTGGTATAATAATAATATACCATGCATAATAATGTATGTGTATCGTATCTCAAGTCGTTCTCTTTGAGTCCTTGTCCCGTGCGCTTCGTGCAGCTCCCGCTTGAAAACCGGTGAGACTTAATTGGTACCTCCCAACCAATGCTACATGTACTCTTCTTCCCCCTTAGCCCCCTGAGCCGCAAAGGGGCCATGCACATTGAAACAGATATCAGCTAGCTCCCAACTCTTCTCGCAAGTCCGATCTACCACTCCTCACCGAGCTAGGTATCCCAACTCCCACAAGATAAGTCAGACAAGTATAAAATTATGTAGCATAATGTTATGCATGATCCTTGACCTCAATCCTCCTCCTTCACCCTCCTTTATATAGAGTTTCTAAGTTACTTACTTTCCCAAAATCCCATTTAATTTATTATTCAATAATTTAATTCATAAAAATCCTCCACGTACATGTGTCACCCATCCCCTTCATTGCATCATAAATTAATTTCATTAATTAATTAATTACTCATATTTCCCTCACCCACCTAAACAAATTCCTAGAATCGCTCCTAGGTGTCCCCATATTCCCTTACACAATTTAATGACTTACCCCCTTACTAATTCACTAGTGGAGTTCAATTTAGAAATTTCTTAAATGCAAAATACCTTACTTAGTTAGACTTTCTACTTTTTCCTTATGTTTCCCTTTCTCTTTATGGTTCCTGCTTTTTCCTAGTTTCCTAATTCTTTTAAATTTCTCTCTTTCCCTTTTCATTTAAAACTCAAATTGACAAGTGTAGAAAATTACCTCCCTCCCCCCCCCACCCTTTTTTTAATTAATAAATTTTTAATTAGCATATGTAGCAAAACAATTATTTCCCCCTTTTCCCCCATTTTTAAATTTATTCCCCCAAAACATTTATTTTTTTATAAATTAATTGAATCGCTTACCCCCTTCTCGCACATGATTAATGATGATTAATTTTATTGTTTATTTATCTTTTTTATTTTTATTTTTCTATAAATATATATATTTTTTATCACAAGTATCACCTTCCTAGATTTTAATTTTCGAGGTTGGGTGACATTTTATTAGGGAAATTGTTTTTAAATATTTCTTATCACGTTATTCATTCTAAGGCCATGTAGGTTTATTCATTTATTAATTAACAATGTGACATGCCCTTCAGGATGCACTAAGTTCTCCAAGGGTTCCACTCACCTCATTTTGATTCCCTTGCGCGACGTGCTCTTCAGGACGCACTATGTGCTCCAAGGGTTCCACTTGCCTCTTGACTGACTTGATAGACATCAAAAACCCCTAGAGTCAATACTTCTCCAGGTGGTATTGTGGGAGACTAAGGGCCTCTAAGGAATAAGACACCTGCCTTATTGCACACCCTTTAGAATCATCATGAGTGACTGTCGCAATCTTCCCTCATAGCATCATGGGTATTCTCGAACTAGGTAGTCGTTAACCTACAGTTCGAGCCACGATGAGAGTTCTAGTAGGTTGTGCCAGGGATTTTGTCCACACCTCTCCCTCAAAGTCTCTGGTAGTCGTGGGTGACCCCTCTACTCCACATGTGAGTCTAGTCGACAAGCTATTGTCAGCCTACATCATCAACGAATCATAGTATCATAAGTCTATCTATCCAACAAAAATGGAAACTGTTGACACATATCATATGCACCCTCCGAGGTCATCAGGTGTGGACTATATTTTTCCCATCAAAACTTGACCTCATCCACTATTCGATGCCATAGTTGTTGAATGAGATGATCTAGGATGCAGATCAGCTCAGTTGTGAGCACACCCCTGCAAGGTGCTCAATTGAAAACATGTGTAGGATCACTAATCATAAAGTCTCAAACAGGGACATGAAATGCATTGTACATATTCCTCAAGAATCAGGAAAGGTTAGTCATTCGACCATGGGCCTCTCCTTTCCACAATATTGTAGGATTCCATGAACCTAGGAGATAGTTTATCCCCTTTTCCAAACTTGATCGAACTCTTATGTGGTTTCCACCACAAAAATAATTGATCACCACATTGTAGCTATGGTCGACATGATGCACATAGACATAACTCTTTTGTCGATCCTATGCTTCCTTGATCCTTTGTATTATAGTTTGCATTTAATATTCCAATTCTTGGATCACTTCCGGTCCCACCAGGACCCTATCCTCAAGCTAATCCAAAATTAAAGACATTTGATATGGTCACCCATAAACAAACTCGAAAGGAACCATCTTAATGGCGCTTTGGTAACTGTTGTTATAAGCGAATTATACTAGTGGCAAGAATTCTTCCCAACACTTTTGTTGGTCCAACACGTACATGCATGACATGTCTTCCAAGACTTGGTTTGTTCATTCAGTCTGCCTATCTATCTCAGGGTGATATGCAATACCAAAGTTAAGTTTGGTTCCCAAGGCCTCTTGGAAACTAGTCCAAAATCCTCCAGTAAACACTGATCCTCGATCAAATATAAGTCCCTTAGGCACGCCATGTAGCCTCACAATATCACTAATGAAAACTCTAGCTATGCCAGGTGCCTGATATGTCATACGTATAGAAATAAAATGAGAACTCTTCATCAGAGTGTCAACTACCACAAAAATCAAGTTGTGTCTCGTTGTCGTTAGTGGAAATCCATCAATGAAATCCATCGAAATGACCTCCCATTCGATTTCAAAATAGCGTGTGGCTGTATTAATCTTGTTGGATGTCTATTTTTAGCCTTTACCTACTGCCATCATATACATCTGGCCACATAGTTAACTATGTCAGCCTTCATTCCCTTCTAGAAGAATAAGGGTTTAAGGTCTTCCCTCATCTTTGTGACTCCTAGGTGACCCATGTGCACTGCTCTGTGAGCCTCGCTTAGGATCAAAATCCTCAACTTGTCGTCCGATGGTACGTAAATCCAATTTTTAAACCTCAATAATCCAATGTCTTCAAACATAAATCCTTCAAATCTCAGTACCATCATTGTGTGTTGTCCGATAAAATCCTTGACCACTTTGTACCAGTCATCGTCACACTATAAAGTTAGAATATTTTCACGTAGATTCGTTTGAAGAGGCAACATAGAAAAGATGTGTGATATCCGACTCAATGCATCTGCCATGCGGTTCACGGTTCCTTTTATGTAAGTAATCTTGAAGTCATTCTCACTAAGAAATTTTGACGTACACCATTGTCGCATGTTCAAGTTTCTTTGCATAAAGACGTGTTGTAGTCCATAGTGGTCTGTATTTAATTTGAATTTTTGTTCAACAAGGTAGTATCTCCAAACCTTCAAGTCATATACCATGGCTAACAACTCCAAATCATGTGTTGCATAGTTTTCCTCATTCCTTCTCAGTTTCCTCGATATGTAAGTAATCACTCGATCGTCTTGCAGCAAGACTTTGCCTAAGCCTTCCTTGGATGCATCAGTGCATACCAAGAAGTACACATCCCTGTTAGGGACCTTTAATATCGGTGTTGTTGTCAACAGCTCCTTGAGCTTCTGAAATGCCTCTGCGCATTTCTCAGTCCAAACAAACTTCTTGTTTTTCTTTTGTAACTCCGTAATTGGGTTTTCTATCTTCAAAAATACGTCGATGAATTGTCAATAGTATCCTACTAAAAACATGAAGCCACGCACTTCCAAAACATTTGTCGATGCAAGCCATTCCATAATAACCTCGACCTTTGCTAGATCCATGATGATACATTCGCCAGAGATGACATGCCCTAAGTAGTGAATCCTCGATTGATAAAATGATCATTTGGACAACTTCCCATACAATTCCTGCTCTCACAGACATTGTAGTACCAAGTGTAAGTTCTCATCATGCTCCTCCATCGTCCGAGAGTAAATCAAATATCATCAATGAATACTAGGACAAAGTTATCCAAGTACTCGTGGAACACCCTGTTCATCAAATGCATAAATACCTCTGGGGAGTTTGTCATCCCCAATGGTAAAATAATAAACTCATAATGTCCCAACCTCATTTTAAAGAAGTATTAGGGATGTCATCCTCCTTGATCCGTAACTAGCAATATCTTGATCGCAAATCAATCTTTGAAAACACCATCGCAACCTTCATCTGATCAAACAGATCATCAATCCTAGGAAATGGATATTGATTGTTGATCGTCACCTTCTTCCATTGATGGTAGTCAGTGCAAAGTCTCCACGACCCATATTTCTTTCATATGAAAATAACAGGTGCACCCCACAGTAACACACTCAGACGTATAAGTCCTAGGTCCAATAACTACTTCCATTGCATTCTCAACTCCTATAAGTTCGGGGTCACCATACGATAAGGAGTTCTCGCTATTGGTTAAGTCCCTGGTTTTAGGTCTAAGGTAAACTCCAATTCCCTCTCAGGTGGCATCCCAGGTAACTCTTGCGGAGAGGCGCCTGCAAACTCTCTCACCATCGGTAGGTGTTCTAGGCCTTCTGCTACTCCTTTTTCATTTAATGAAAGGATCACATAAGGCTTACATCCCTTGCGCAAGCTCTTTCATAACTACAAGAAAGAGATAAACCTCATGGAAACTCCCTGGTTCTGACCTACAATCACACGTCTCTATCCCTTATCATCGACCAAGCTCAGCTGTCTCATCTTACAGTTGAGTATCGCCTCATGCAATTCCAACCAATCTATATTGATCACGACATCATAAGATCCTAATATCGTGACATATAGGTTGGACCTAGTGATAAACTCTCCCAAGTTAAGGGTACATCCTATAACCTTTCCTCCAACCTTCTGTTTGGCTCCTGAAGCCATCTTTACAAAGATAAACTCTTCCTGTTCGACTACTTTTACCTTAATACTTTTAGCACAGCACCAGAAATGAAACTCTTGGTAGCACCAAGATCTATCAAAATACTAAGGGTATGGTCAGTGAAGGTACCTAACATATTGATCACAGTCGAATGGTGCTCTTCCTGAGGATTATTCACCGTTGCATGAATTCGATGGGCCTTTCCCAAAAATCCCATGGTAGTGGGTCCGACTGATCCAGATGCTCCGGACCATTCCTATGGGAAGTAATTTTGGTCATGTGGCTCCCCAAAACCCAACACACTTTCTTATCTCCAGTAATCTTGGTACCTAAAGTAGAAGCTAAATTCTAACAATAACGCCAAAATCAAACTTCTTGACCTTAAGGTTCTGGGTAATTTTGTGCGGAGCATACCGAAGTAGCTCCAAAATGGGCCTTGAACTAGGGAATCATGTGGTTGCCTCATTGCAAGGAGTCAAACTCATTGATTTGACGCTCAACGAATTCCTCAGAAAGATACCTCTTTTGTAATTGTTCCTCAAATAGTTCCCATGACACGTTGTCGACGACATTGTTCAAAAGTGGCAGGAGCGTCTTCCTCCATAGAAGAGTGCTCCCCTTTAGTTGAAATACCCACATGTGGATCTTCATGTTAGAGGTCATAATCCCAAAGTGAGAAGCAAAATTCCTTGCCCTACAACCATGCCTCAATGGCACAGTCATCCGTGACACTCGTGGACTCAAGAAGTCAACTCTCTCAAGTTTCAGTGGAAGTTAACAGTACTAGCTAGGGCACGTTGTGGACCCTCAGGGGTACAGGTGCCTTGGCGTCATCTTAGTACCAATGGAGAATGAAGGCCCTTTGACATTACCTGGAAGGGCCTTGTCATACCATCACCATTCCTTAAAACAAGTGAATCCAGCCCAAGGAATTGCTCCTCCCCTTGGGGGTTCGACTCTGAGGGTGCGAGAAATTTTGCAGAAGTTGCAACTTCTTCCATGACATTGCATTGCGAACCTCTGAGGCATCCTCTAAATGAGATCACGACATGGACATGCTAAGGTTTTTAATTAATGTAACGGTTAATACTCATAATTTTACTGCAGTGGAAAGCCTATCAATCCATAGTGATAGGTTTGAACCTATCTCTAATACCATATGTAACAACCCCAATTCGTTATGACTACAAGCGAAGAAAAAACAAATTACAGGAAGGAAACGAAGACAATAGTTAAACCTTACAACCTAATGATGAACACAACAAGCACATTCAGACAAAAGGAAACCAATGACCCCATGCATAGCACATCCTGTTACCAGAGGAATACATGAACAAGGAGAATACAACAACTACCCACCCGATACAACGAAACAAGGCCTACAATCTAAAGGACAACCCCGACAATCCCGACTCAACTGCTTCACCACCTGGGAACCTCTACGGTGCACATAACCCAACCGCGCTAATGTGTTATAATCAAATTCCCTCATCAATTTCGACGAAAGAATGCCCACCTTGGGAATCACAGACTCTGGCCAAGTTATCGATCATCCTTATCCATTAGGGCGCGCAATGATCCCCTCGTTAGGAATCACGCTGTCACCAAGTAGTAGGAGTCTCAGTAACCCTAGTGCAACAATATAATTGGACCCACAACACCAGCCAAATTCAATGTGATAGGAACTCAAGGACTATCTAAACACTTGGTGACTAACCCTAGTACCCAATTGATAAGTCGACAAGATGACTATGACATTCGTACAACGCAATAATTCCTTGGTGCATCAAAATCAATATGTTCATTAATTAAAGGACGTCGTTGGCCATCGAAGAAATTCTCCCTTGAGATTTCATTCTACAATAACTCTTTATTATTTAAAAAAGGTTTTAATTACAAAAGGTCTCACTACCCTGGCCATTTAATAACAAGAAGTTCCTTGTAGCCTGAGTTAACTCCCTCAACCCAATCATTACCCTGACCAAACATACAATCCTTAGATTAGGATAGTTGAAATAACCACAAAGTTGTTCATCAAACTAGGTATAACCTTGACCCCGCAGTCTAAATGTAATATCGGTCTAAGAATAGTTGGTTGGATAACATTTCTCTTGTGGTCTATAAAAATCCACAATGCTATCTAAAAAGAAGGATGTAGTTTTCTAAGATCAATAAGATTGGCTCATCAAGAATAATCGCTCATAGAACGTTGTTCATTATAAGCTAAAATATTGCTACCTTTATTATTATACCAAATACCTATAATAGAAAGTTGCCAAAATAATTATTAAAATTGGCACCCTAAAATTGTCAATTAAATAATTACCAATGAAATAACTATTCCTAAAATTAATAATCATAGGCCAAGTGGAAAAGATAGAACATTAACCAATGCAAAACATAAACTCGATTTGAAAGTGTACAAGGTTAACCACGTAGATAGTTTGTGCATCTGTATCGCAATTCCTAAGATTCCAATTTAACCATACCATGACATTGTCCAAGGTTTCCTAAATCCATTACACCTCTGGCACTCATTAAAAATATCCGTACTTTCAAGGAGTAACTCACTAACATTATCATATTTTGTAGGGTATATTAAAGCTTATATTACACCGCTGTCATAAAAAAATGAAGAAACCGTTAATTTGTTGTCATCAATTTCAATGCAGATATAAATTCCAGAAAAATAAAAACACTTTCAGAGAAATTTATATAATTACTGTGATACGAGAAACCAAATCACTGTCAGAGAAATTTATATAATTATTGTGATACCAGAAACCAAAATCGTTGTAGAAGAAATTTATATAAATATTGTGATACCACAAACGTGGTCGTGACACGTGTTGTTATAAAATATGGCTAGCATCATAAGCAATTCACAATGATATCTAAAGGGAAGCTCTGCACATCCTAAACAAATCGTTTCCATCACGTATTTTCACTGTGGAAGCCCAAGAAATGGTTGGAATACATTTGAAGGGAAATGCGGATAAAAAGGAAAGGAAACGTAGGCTTATCCCTCTAAGTGGAATGTAGAACTATCAATTAAAGTTAAAAACGAAGGTGTAACAATAATGATTTTGGCTGACCATAGGGTTCCAAAAATGTTGGTAAGAGTTAACTATCATTAAAAACGTAGGTAAAACCTCCAACACAGTCACGCATCAATACATCCAACGCCTCATACATCCAAACACAGGTTAATTCCATAGGGTAATGAGTAATGGGTTCAATATTCGTAACTTCCGACCATGGTCATGTTTTGTAATTTATCGTTGTTCTAGAAAATAAAAATGAAGTGATAGAGGCTCGAAATCTCAACCTCAGGATTCCTCAATAACAAATATGATACCTACGCATTAGCCAAAGAGCATAAAATTGCTACCAACAGACATGAAATCGCAGTGAGCAGCTTGATAACTTCGCTGAGTGAAATGGACACCTACAATCTGTGTGGAAATATTTAAAAAAAAATGCTGAAGTATAAAAAGCGCTGGCAATGAATGTAAATCATAGTCACTACGCGGATTGCATTTGAAGTAAATCACAGTCCCTAAATGTAAAGTGCAGTCAAAGTAACAGGAATCGCAATAAAAAGTGAGAACAAAATTGAAGTCAAATGATAATGTAAACTGTTGACATGCCAATTTCGTTGTCTCTTATAATTCTATGTGTAACAATGATGTTCATTAATACAGGAATTTATTTGTAACATGCCATAAAAATGATGAGGAATAAAATCGTGGTCAACAATAATGTTTAAGGGGATTTGTTGAATGAATTTCTGGGTAGGACATGAAGAATATCCATAACTAAAAACACAGAGATAAGTGGCTTAATGCAGAGATATACATTCATGCGAAAAACGTAGAGGGTAACCGTTCAGAATAAAATCAATCAAGGAAGAAAAATTCAGTCATAAGAAGCGTAAGACCAATCGCTTAGCCATGAATCAATCAACGCAGAAAAATCCAACACAAGAAAGTGCAATGACCATCAATCAACCAAGATCAATCAACAGGGGTAGACGATTGGGAAAAAGCATCATTCGCTCATCATCCATGCACAAAAAAGCAGGGCATTAGAATCTATAGGTTGTTGTGCACCGAAGTGACGACCGTCGATTCAGCTCCTAGCCGATTTCTCAGTCATGGAATGATGAACTAGAGATGAGGACGAGGTAAAAATCACAACTCTTCACAACAATCAACAAACCAAAGGACAGTCACAACATTCAGGGATCAAATGCCAAGGGAAATAAGTCAAGCAGTGAGCTAAGGTTATGGGAAAAATTTATGTTCTCGGCTGAAATGATAAGTCAAACATATTCTTTACCCAATTAAAAAAAATACACAATGAAATCGTAGGATATAATAATAATCTACCATGCATAACAAAGTAACCGTACTGTGTCCCAAGTCATCCGCTCTGATTTGTTTTCCCGTGCGCTCCATGCATCTCTCGCTTTCCAACATATGAGACTTCACCGCTACCTCCCATTCAATTCTAGGGGTAATCTTATTCCCTCTTAGCCCCCCAAGCCACAAAGGGGCCACGCACACTAAACCATAAATCAGCTAGCTCCCATATCACCTTACAAGGACGAGCTACCACTCCTCACTGAGCTGGGCATCCCAACTCTCACAAGATAAGTCATTCAAGTCTAAAATTATGCAGCATAACGTTACGCATGATCCCCGACCTCAATCCTCCTCCTTCTCCCTCATTTATATAGAATTTCTAAGTCATTTACTTTCCCAAAATCCCATTTAGTTTATTTTTCAACAATTTAATTCATAAAAATCGTCCCTGTACATGTGTCACCCATCCCCTTCATTGCACCATCAATCAATTTCATTAACTAATTAATTACTCCTATTTCCCTCACCCACCTAAAAGGATTCCTATAATCACTCCTAGGTGTCCCCATATTCCCTTACACAATTTAATGAATTACCCCCTTACTAATTTACTAGTGGAGTTCAATTTAGAAATTTCTTAAATGCAGAATACCTTACTAAGTTAGTCTTTCTACTTTTTCCTTATGTTTCCCTTTCTCTTTATGGTTCTCTCTTTTTCCTAATTTCCTAATTCTTTTAAATTTCCCTCTTTCCCTTTTCATTTAAAACTCAAATTGGCAAGTGTAGAAAATTACATTTTTCCCCTTTTTCTTTTGAATTAATAAATTTTTAATTAGCATATGTAACAAAACAATTA
>JASDQU010373110.1:46666-78002 GCA_032191745.1 Picea mariana
AAAAAAAAAATTTGATCCTGAAAACATTTGCTTGAGAAAACCTTCCATATAACAATATTTATTCAAAATAAATATTGACTTTGGAATGATTTACTTAAAAAAAATTACCTTAAAAAAAAACTATGTTCGATATAAGAAGAAATTACTTATGAAAACCTCGACTTACAAAAAATTTGTGCAAGAAAATCTTCAATTTAGAAAATGTTGCCCCAATAAGTGAAAAGTAACGAAAATGTTTCCCCAATAAGTGAAAAGTAGTGAAAAGGGTGCCCCAAAAAAGAAAAAATAGAGAAAATGCAAAGCGTGTTTGTTGAACAAAGGTGTGAATAACATTTCACCATAAAGTATTTAGATGTTGTAGCGTAAATTGTTGCATCACCTTATTTTTTTTGGCCGACACATGTTTTTTTATTCTACTTTTCGGTCAAAAGTATGTTTTCGGCTGAAAGTTAACTTTTTTCTGTCGAAAGTTAGCTTTTCTGTTAAAAGTTACTTTCGTCTGAAAAAGAAAAAACTTTTGGTAGAACTATTAGTTCGACCAAAAACCTGTAACTATGGCATTGTTCAGAAAATTGTTGGTTCACTCCAACTTACTCCAACTTTGGAAGGAGTGGACTCCTTAAAATACTATGAGCCTTGTTTTGAAACTAATACCAACAATTTTGTAATTGAAACTAATTTCATTTGATACAATTTGCATTCGATTTAATTTTTTTTTAGTAATTCTAATTAATTTTATAAAAACATGTGTGCATATTATTTTTAGATAACATAAAGATTCAATAAAATTAAATATCAATATGTGCAACAAAACACAGTTGAAAATTATGAAAAATCTATATTACGGAACCTTTCATTGTCCTCTTCAAAAGGGTATTTTTATATTTTACGTTTAATTCAAAATTAAGGCACATACATGGTGTCCCACTACAATTATTTAAAATTTGCAACTTTTTCACATGAGTCAAATTCAAAAAGTTGTAGTAATTTAATATTCATCCATCAATTTCAAAACTATAGTCATACATTAATAGTGTCTATTTGGATTGTTTCAACATATTTCATTTCTCATAAACAAAAGTTTAATAATGAGTACATTCACGTCTAAAATCAGAACTCATTATGCGTCCCTTCATTTTTAAGGAACATACTCTCAAACAATCATTAAATTGGCATATCAAGTGCCAATAAAAAAAGTTCAAAAATGATCAATAGAAAGCTAACAAAATTCATGACAAGTTTTATTTTTTATTTTTTGTAAGTAAGATTTGTATAAAAAACATTCAAAAAACAAGAATTACAGTATCCCCATGAGTTCCAAACTGTAGGATCTAAACTACCCCAGAGGAAAACCAGTTCATCCAGTCGGTTAAAGTAAAGCCCATTGTCTTAAGGTACAAGTCTTAAAATGACATAGACTTGAACATGAAAATTCCAGTCCCCTGTAGGAGACCAAATCGGCCTATCAACTAACCCTGATATAAAAAAAACATAAAAAATACATCCATAGACCCTATGAGGAAAAATGAAATTTAGACACTTTGGTAAACTAGCATGAAGACACATGTGCAGGTCATGTGGTGGGCTTGTATATTGGCCACGCATCCATGGAGGTGGCGTTGGTCCTTGGGTCTGAAGTTGGTGATGCTTCCTCCTCGACCACTATCCCTCCCTCCTCCATGGGCTCATGCATAGCAGCGCCTGTGCCAACGTTGCCTCTAACCCCTTCATCTTCGATAAATGTCCCTCCCTCCTCCATGGGCTCGTGCATGACAGCTCCTGTGTCAACATCGCCTCCAACCCCTATGTCGTCTTCACCTCCATTCCCTGTTGTGTCTTCATTTCCACCCCATGTGGCATTTCCATATCCTGTTGTTGAGTGGCATTCCCCCTGAAGAGTTGAGAGAAATTGCGGGAGCGCTGAAGTCTTCTTGTCCAGGATTTCCATTTGGAACTGCAAGTCGTCCATGCCTTACCGCAATTCAAATACCAAACCTTGCGGAATTGCAAGGTTGTCTTGCAATTGTGAGGATGGTACTGAGTGTGAGAAGGAGTGAGGCCCTGGTTGAGGTCCAAGGAGTCCAAGTTGCGGTTCAAGGTAAGGTTGGTTGGTTGAGATCTCTGGCTGGACTTGTGCACTCACCGGCAAGTTGGGTGGAATTGCAGGAAGTGGTAGCGAGGTGGAAGCCAAATCGGAGATGGGTCCTAGGTTAAAACCCAGGGGATATCCAAAGATGGAAAACCATTCCAGTTGGATTGTGAAGGGCGAGGAGAGAGATGAGAGGCTGTTAAGGCTTTGACTAGACTACGACTGAGAAGAATGCGAGGAAGGTGAATAAGGTGATGAGCTGGGAGATGGTGTAGGTAGGGGTCGGAGAGCCACGTGTGGTTGGTTGGGCTGCCAAGCCAAGTCGTGCTTGGATTTCCCCCTTTGTCTCGAGATGCCTGGGACACTGAAGGGATTTGTATGCACCAAAAGGAAGCACAGGTAGCAAAGGACAATCTTGGAGGATTGCAGGTCGCAGGAGGTCTCAGTCGTGGAAGAGAACAACTTTGAATGCACTTGGTGGAAATCATGGTAACGAGAGTGTTGAAGGAGGCAAGCGTGCACGAGCTGAATAAAGTTCGGTTCATGGCTCTAAACTATCGACAGGACAACAAACTTAGGACAGGTGCACTGAGAGTAATGGTGCCTAGGCCTACACAAGTTTAGATTAAATGCATGAGGGTGGTGGGAGGGTGTGACACACTCCTGTCACATGGCCATCACCATGTTGGTCGCCTCGCGTCCTCTCCTGGTGACATTTGTCCATCACTGGCACCCCATCCAAGAATGACAATTTTTGTTTTTACTATAAACTGAAATTTAAAATTAAAAAAAAATACTTTTGTTTACCGGAAGTTGAAAAGCTTGTGAAAATGTATTTTATTTTATCAAAAATGAAGGAAAATAGACACCCACATTCATGATTACACATGCTTATGAATAATACTCTCTATGTTCTTAACAAACTGAGTAAATTAAAAATGATTAGATTAATATTAAACATATACATATATATAATGTTGATGATCTACAAATTTTGTGTGACCACCCACAACTAAAACCAATGTAGATCTATCTTAACCCCGTATCTATTAAGCACTAACATGGATCAAATCTCTTGACGTGCAAACCTCTCCTCAAGTTTTCCACTCAAAAAGAGGCTTTCACCTCGAAAGATTTGATCCCTTTTGAATCTTAATAGATCCTAGGTTAAGATGGATCTAGAATGATAAGGAGTTTCTAAACCAATTCCTCTTGTAAATTTGATTGTTAGAAGTGAGGAAATCACCATAATGATTTTCCATGGTTTGCATTCAAGTTTCATGTGCGACTATCCCAAGTACATCTCCCTATTGGTTGAGTGTGACCCTTCCTTCTTTCGGAATAAATCTACTAGGATCCTTCAAGTAGTGGCTGGCTCTTCTCCTCCAGAAGCTATTATGGGATAGCCCCAAGCAAGGGAGGGACTTTACATCTCCCGCCTTTTCTAGCCTGTAGCTTGCCTTGCTTCTTGCTAGCTTCAAATTTTATTTGAATTCGTATTACTCACTCAAGTCCAATATACAACCCAACAAACATTAGGGAGCCATCCCATAGCTTGCAAAATCAAATCAAAGCAATCACATGATCTATGAGGCCATACGAGCCATATCCTCATGAGGGGTGGTGTCTCTTGTTTGGAGAGTGGTCAATGGGGCAAGTGTTGGTTGGAATAAATTTGAATTTGGCTATGAATAGAGAGAAATTAGAAGTGGAAACATCTCTAAGCCAATACGTGGCCATTAAGCTGAGTCACTTTAGCATTCAATTGTTGCATTGCAGAACTATGATTGTATATTGGATTGAATGTTGAAACTTACATACACAAACTACCGCAACTAGTAAATTGTCTTGAGAATCCATGTTGGTGCAGCTTTGGATTTTTACATATATATAAGCTCATTTATTTGCTTCATGGAGTGAAGTTTACATATAGTTATTCTTAGTATAAATTGAGATCAATTTTGATTTATTGAAATTTGAAAAATGATAAAAAAAAAAAAAATTATTTATTTTAAATATTAGTTTTTATAATAGATGGGAGATTTTTTTTTATTTAATAAATTTAAAATACAAATATTTTGAAAACAAAATTTAATGTAATATGAATGATAATAAAATGCCTTTTATTTATAGTTACAATAGAATCACTAGTGCAAGTTTCAACATTTCTAAACTCGCTCTGGAGGCTTGGGAATTGGTAGGAAAAGGTGGGAACTATTTTGGAAACTTGAGAGTTTTTTGGGAGCTTCAACATTAAGGAAATTGAAGCTTGAGAAGAAGTTTCAGAATAGATAACTTTAAATTAAAATGATATTAAATTGAAGCTTGGGAAGGAGTTTCAGAATAAATAACTTTGAATTAAAATGATATTAAATTAAAATGTAAATATCTTTATTCCATCATTACAAATACATAATTTATTACAAATATTTTCATTATATTTATTTAAAACATCACTATAAAACAAGTACTAAACTACACTTTTAATGCATGTATGTTTTCCTTCAATTCATACTAAGCATTTGTTCTAGTTAGTTGTTGCTATCAACCAACCATATCTAATACTATTTATCTTTTTAGATAAATTGTATTAGATAACATAAAGATTCAATAAAATGAAATATCAATATGGGCAACAAAACACAGTTGAAAATAATGAAAAATCTATATTACGAAACCTTTCATTGTCCTCTTCTGACGTAGGTCCGCCAACCAGGGCACGTCCACTTTCAGGATCTCTCTCCTTCCTTGGCCCGAAGAACTTGCAGTTATTCTATTTCCCTATCGGGAAATTTTCCTCCCACAGAAAACTTTCCAGGGAATCACTTCCTCCTATCGGGATTCCTTCTATCGGGATTTTGACACCCACGATCTTCTGACAACTTGAAACACCGATCCCCGATATTCGATACGTTCCTTTTGTTTCTTTAGCCCCACCTGGCTAAGCCTTTCATCCACATGACCGGCTCCGATAAGACCGCAGTCTTATGTTTCTTCTTGTCAGAGTTTTGGAATTCAAAAGTCCCGACGCGCTTAAATGCCCATTGGACTTCTAGGCTAAGCTCTTGGTTCGCATGACCTCCTTTATATGACTGCAGCTATAATTCCCATCGAGGTTTCGAGGTTTATAATGTCGTAAAACACTTACCTGTGGGTTTCCCAATTTATCGAACACCGATTCTTCATCAAGCTGACAACTGGCTCCCACTATGGCTCTGCCCTCAGCCCCGCTATGCTGACAGTTGTCCCCCACTGATCGGGGTTTCGCGGATCGCGATTTCAAAGTGCACAAACCACTTGTCACCGGGATCCTTGATATCTCGATGAACTCCAAATGCCGATGGATTGACTCCTTGTCGGGATTTTCCCAATGATGCCGATGGTTGCCACTCGTCCTGCCAGATGGACGGTCCTGATTCTGTCGGGATTTTGAGATTTTTGATGTCCCATTTCCTTCGACCCTAGGAACTCCAATTTCTCGATTTCCCGATATTGTGCCACCTATCCCCCACTAGCTCTGACCGTGGCCCACACACTCTCCTGTCAGGATTTCACGTTTCGCGATTTCACAGGGTCTGTGTATCTCGTCTTCACAACCCCCGATATGCCGAATCCCGACTCTTCTGGACCTCCTGACACGCGTCCTCAAAATGAATGGTTCAGATCTTGTCGGTAAATCGTGGATCACGATTTCATATGAAAATATTTCTTTGTGCTCGAAAACTCCGATTCTCCGATGACTTCTCCCGAACTCTTAACCTCACTTACGAAGGCTTGACCCCATTGCAACTCCTGTTAAATCTAAGACTGGATGGGAAATCAAATCCTGACCTAATGGTTCATCAGTCTTTCGATCTCAGACTCTGATGTGGCCCTAACCTCCTCACTAATCTGTCGGATCTGACGGCTGATGGGATTTCCACGAGCTCCTCCACAAGATCTCAACCGTCGCTCCTCTCTCCTCGAGGATTTCTTGATGTGAAACTTTCAGTGCAGTCCTTCAATGAATTTTGAAGGCTCTACTCCCCCTAAGCTTTCCCAATCTGCTCACTCTCTTAGAATTTAGAACCCTTTGCTCGCACTCCTTGCGAAAACTTTGCAAACACATCAAGTGTTCAACCTCCCTTGACTCTGCGCACACCTGCAGCAGCAGTCTTTCAGTTCTTTGCTCAGGTTCACAACCCCGAGGATTTCCCTTGGCCTGCACACTCCTTGCACAGCATTGTGCCTATCTACACCTTCGAGGAAATGAGAACAAAAGCTATCTCTAATTGAACCCTTCTGTCAACGCACTCCTTGCGGACAATTCAACTGCACTCCTTGCAGGAATCCTCTGGTTCAACTAGAGAAACAACTGAAACTCATTCACTCACCCTTTCTAACTTCAGTTCTTACATGAAATCACATACACAACATACTAAAAGAAAATTCGTGGCAGGAAGAAAACATTCATGAGCATATCAACATCAAAACACAGAGAACCAACACAAACCATGAATTTGAATTAAATCTTTCTTCTATTAATTCAAATGCCTGTACATGGGTGTTCTTCATACAATTCTCTACATGCTCCTCTTCTCCTGCTCCTTAGATTCTTCTAACTTTTCCCTGAACTATGTTACAATGCACAATGAGGGTTTCTATATCTTGTTTCCCTCTTTCTTCTAAAATTGTCTAATCAAAATATTTAATTCTACCTACTTACAATAACTACTATAAATGCCTCTGTCTACTTCAGACGAGAGCGGGGCGCTCAAGGTTTGATTAAGTTTTTACTAAGGTGCCTTCAATAAATGATCTCATTTATACTTTTGCATCAACTTCAAGGGAAATTCAAAACTCACGTTGGACGTCTCCCAGCTGTCTTCCGCTTCCACGTTGGCTTGCTTGTCATGAGGGATGCTCCTGCATCATACTCCCTCGCTTGAAAATTTGCATGGGCTCCTGTCCATGAGCTCTTGCATGGTATGTCCATGCTTCATAACTTCTTCTTCAGCCTCCCAGCTGGCATCTTCAACAGGATGGCCCTTACACTTGACGAAATATTCAAAATATTCCTTCCTTTTGGTTTTCTTACCCACTCGCTTATTCAGTATTTGTTCCATCTGTGGCTTTTCTGCAACTGGCATCTGCTTCTGCCACTGAACCTCTAGATGTTCATCACTTGCAGTCTCTGTTTCCCCAGTTCTATATGGGTATAAATCTGAGACATGGAATATCAAAGATATTCCGATCCCATCGGGTAATTCAATCTCATAAGAATTTTCTCCCATTTTCCTCAAGACCTTGCATGGTCCGATTTTCTTCTTTTTCAACTTGCTGTATGTTCCTCTTGGGAACCTTTCTTTCCTCAAATGCGCCATAACTAGATCACCAACTTCAAACTAAAGTTGTCTCCGATGTTGATCTATTCTGCGCTTATATTCCTGACTTCACTTCAATAGTCGTTCCTTCACCTGGCTGTGAAGTTCCTTCATCGCTTCAACGAATTCTCCTGCACTAGCACTGCTAGTAGCAGTCTGTTCTGAATCCCTTAATTCAGAAACTCCCCTTGGCTGCATCCCATAGACAATCTGAAATGGACTCTTCCCTGTGCTCCGATTCACTGAATCGTTGTATGCGAACTCTGCTTGTGGTAATATGCTATCCCAACTGCTATGGTTCTCTGTCACCAAGCTCCTCAGCAAGTCTCCCAGACTCCTGTTGACCACTTCTATTTGTCCGTCTGTCTTTGGATGATAAGAAGAACTAAACGCCAGGTTAGTTCCCATCTTTTTTCATAAGGTCCTCCAAAAATGCCCTATGAATTTGGTATCTCTGTCCGAAACTATGCTTTTCGACAATCCATGAAGTCGAATGATCTCTTTGAAAAACAAATTTGCGATGTGAATCGCATCGCTGGTTTTCTGGCATGGAATGAAGTGTGCCATATTAGAAAACTTGTCAACTACCACAAAGATTGAATCAACACCTCTTTGTGTCCTCGGCAATCCCAACACGAAATCCATGCTAATTTCATCCCACGGCTTCTCAGGTATGGGCAATGGTTGATAAAAACCCACATTCTGCTTCCTTCCCTTTGAATGCTAGCAAATATTGCATCTGTCCAAAAGCCTCTTGACCTCTGCTTGCATCCTTGGACAAAAGTATGACTCACTCAGCTTCGCAAATCTCTTGTCATGACCGAAGTGTCCTACTAATCCACCACTATGTTTTTCCTTTAGCAAATTCTCCCTCATGGAGAAATTCAGAATGCACAATTGATTTCCTCTGAACAGTAATCCCTCCTAGATCATGTAGTCTACCCAAGGGCTTCTGTCTCTGAGAACTGGATTCTCAGTTGCTTCATACGCTTCCTTAAAATCCTGATCATCTGCATACATGTCCCTCATATCATCAAAACCTAACGTCCTTACTTTGAACTCCTGCAGCAGTAAAAATTTACTGCTCAAAGCATCATCCACTTTGTTAGCAATACCAGAAATATGCTTTATTACAAAAGTGAAATTCTACATGTATTCAACCCATTTAACATGCCTCTGATTCAACTTTTCCTATTGAGTCACAAACTGCAAGGCATGGTTATCACTATAAAAAACAAATTCCTTTGGAGTCAAATAGTGCCTCCATTTTTTCAATGCCTGCATGATGGCATATAATTCTTTATCATACGTGGAGTAATTTTCTTTTGCCTCATTCAGCTTCTCACTGAAATACGCAATTGGTTTGTCCTCCTAACTCAAGACTGCTCCTATATCAAACCTGCTTGCATCACATTTTACCTGAAAGGTCTTTTGAAAATCTGGCAACACCAGAATTGGTTGTTCTGTAATCTTCCGTTTCAACAAATTAAAACTTTTCTCCACCTCTTCAGTCCAGTGAAAATATTTATGTCTTTTCTTCACTGTATCCATCATTGCTGCACTAATCCTGCTGAAATTCCTGATGAATTTTTGGTAGAAACTAGCCAAATCGTGAAAACTTATCACCTCAAATATGTTCCTTGGTCATGGCCAATTCTTAATCACTTCCACCTTATCTGGATCCATCCTCAGTTCATTTGCAGATATAACAAAACCCAGATAAATTAGCTCTGTCTTCATAAACGAGGATTTCTTCATGTTTATCAACAACTTCTCCTGCTGTAGCTTCTTCATTATGGTAGCTAAATGATTCAGATGTTCTGCCTTTGTCTTACTGAAAATTAATATATCATCCAGATACACGATGAAAAACTTCCCGATGAACTCCTTCAGGACTTCATTCATCAATCTCATAAAGTTACTCGGTGCATTCATCAAGCCAAATGGCATGACAATCAATTCATACAAACCTTCATTGGTCTTGAAGGTTGTCTTCCACTCATTGCCTACCCTCATGCAAACCTGGAGATACCCGCTTTTCAAATCAATCTTTGAAAAACATTTTTCTCCACTTAAGAAATCCATCAAATCATCCATTCTTGGCAATGGTAATCTATACCTGATAGTTATCTTGTTGATGGCTCTTGAATCAGTTCACATCCTCGAGCCTCTGTCTTTCTTCGGACTGAGTACTGTAGGAACAACACATGGACTTAGGCTTTCCCTGACCAAACCTTTGTCCAACAACACCTGGACCTGTCTCGTAACCTCTTCATTCTCTTGCGACGTCAATCTGTATGAGGATTTGTTTGGTAAACTAGCTCCTGGTATGAGATCAATATGATGACTCACACTCCTCACCGGTGGCAACGAACGAGGTAATTCGTCCACTACAATATCAACGAACTCTTGCAGCAGTTCCTGAACTTCTTCTGGCAAATCATCCACTCTTGTGCTAGTCAGAAAAATTCTCGGTTTTCTGACCACAAAGAATTGTGGATCCTCCTTCTTTTTGACTTCTATAAGAAGTTCCTTCCCACTCATGAGAAGTACTGTGTTGTTTACTTCCAGTTTCACTTCTTTATCCTCAATTGGATGTAACATATGGTTTCTCCCATTCTTCTCCAGGGTATATGTGTTCGTCCTCCCATCATGAATCACATTTCTATCATATTGCCATGGCCTACCCAGGAATAAATGACAAACATCCATAGGAATGACATCACATAAAATCTTGTCATTATATCCTCCTATTTTAATGTCAACCAAGCATTTTTTAGTGACACTTACCTGATGTCCCTTCTGTAGCCATGAAACTTTGTATGGACTCAGGTGATCAGTCGTCTCTAGCTCCAGCTTTTCTACCATCTCATTTGAAACAAGATTATTTGTGCTTCCACTGTCCACAATGACCTTGCATACTCTATCCTTGGTCTTGCAAGCAGTCCTAAAAAGACTATTCCTCTGAACTGTATTTTCTATCTCCTTTTCTGGCGTCAAAAGGACTTTCTGCATCACCAGCGATCTTCCAACTTCAACGTATTCTGCCTCAGCATCTTTCCTCTGTGCCTCGACGATGTGAGTCTCTCCAGTTTCTTTCTTTTTCTCTGGACACTCAAACGACCTGTGCCCATTCTTTCCACTTGTGAAGCATGTGATTACTCTACCTCTTCCTCTTCCTCTACCTCTGATACGATGAAACCTATTATTATCAACATATCCTCTTCTCTGTTCATTTTGTTTTCCTCATTGTTCAACATATGGTCCTCTCTGTGAGGTTCCAACTCTTTCTACTTTTCACTGAGGTTTCTTCCATTCCTCCTTGGGCTTCTGGTATTTATCTTGGGCAACTACTTTGCCTCTGGTTTGGCTCCTGCCTCATCTTCTTTGACTATGTTTTTGGCTCAGCTTCTCCTTAGCTTTTAGAGCCATTTGGTAAGCATCCTCCACTGTTCATATGGTTTCCATACTTATTTCATCCTGAATTTCATAGCTCAAGCCATTCATATACCTGGCCACCTTTTCGTCATTGCTTTCACGATGACCTGCCCTAATATTCAACCTGTAAAATTCTTCAGTATACTCCTTCACTGTCATCAGCTTCTGTCTCAGGTTCTGCATCCTCCTGAACAGAGAAATTTGATAATCCCTGGGAATGAATTTTTCTTTCATCTTTGCAATCATCATGTCCCAACTCTTAATCTTTTGCTTGCCTTGGAAACGCCTGTCTGCTTGCAGTTCATCCCACCACAAGGATGCATGTCTTTTTAAACTCGTGACGGCATGCCTGACCTTCTTATCCTCTTCAATATCTTCATAGTCGAAGTAAGTGTCTAGAGATCTAATCCAATCTAGTAGCTCTTCCCCATCCAGATTTCCCTCATAAACTGGAATGTCCATTTTTACCTTTGTACTCATTCTTGCAACAGCTTTAAGTAAGCATTCACTCACTGCATCTTCCGCTGGGATTTCTTCTTCTTCATGTCCAGCATCATCTTCCTTTTCAGATTCACTGATATCTCCTGCATCAACTTTGTGCCTTTCTCTTATCTCCATGTCCTCCATTCTGGCACGAAGATTTCGCATTCCTCTCTCCACGTCTGGATTCTTCACTTGCCTACCTCTTTCTCGGGACAATTCCCTTTCCTCCTCTGGATCGGGTGATTGTCTACCCCTTCTCCTTGGTGGCATGGTGAATTCTCCTTGTCCTCTACTACAGAAAGTAAAGAAGCTTTTCTAAGCTCTGATACCACTTGACACAGGTGCACCAACCAGGGCACGTCCACTTTCAGGATATCTCTCATTCCTTAGCCTGAAGAACTTGCAGTTCTTCTATTTCCCTATCGGGAAATTTTCCTCCCACAGAAAAATCTCCAGGGAATCCCTTCCTCCTATCGGGATTCCTTCTATCGAGATTTTGACACCCGCAATATTCTGACAACTTGAAACACCGATCCCTGATCTCCGATACATTCCTTTTGTTGCTTTAGCCCCACCTGGCTAAGCCTTTCGTCCACACGACCGGCTCTGATAAGACCACAGCCTTATGTTTCTTCTTGTCAAGGTTTTGGACTTCAAAAGTCCCGACGCGCTTAAATGGCCATTAGCCTTCTAGGCTAAGCTCTTGGTTCACATGACCTCCTCTATATGACTACAACTATAACTCCCATCGGGGTTTCGGAGTTTCTAATGTCGTAAAACACTTACCCGTGGGTTTCCCAATTTCTTGAACACCGATTCTCCGTCAAGTTGACAACTAGCTCACACTATGGCTTTGCCCTCAGCCCCGCTATGCTGACAGTTGTCCCCCACTGATCGGGGTTTTGCGGATCGCGATTTCAATGTGCACAAACCACTTGTCACTGGGATCCCCGATATCCTGATGAACTCCAAATGTTGATGGATTGACTCCTCTTCGGGATTTTCCCGATGACGCCGATGGTTTCCACTCGTCCTGCCAGATGGACGGTCCCGATTCTGTCAGGATTTCAAGATTTTTGATGTCATGTTTCCTTTGACCCTAGGAACTCCAATTTCCTGATTTCCCAATATTGTGCTACCTGTCCCCCACTAGCTCTGACCGTGGCCCACACACTCTCCTGTCGGGATTTCGCGTTTCATGATTTCACAGGGTCTGTGTATCTCGTATTCACAACCCCCGATATGCCAAACCCTGAATCTTTCGGATCTCGTGACACGCATCCTCAAAATGAACGGTTTAGATCTTGTCGGGAAATCACGGATCGCGATTTTGCATGACAAGATTTCTTTGTGCTCGAAAACTCCGATTCTCCGATGACTTCTCCCGAACTCTTCACCTCACTTACAAAGGCTTAACCCCGTTGCAACTCCTGTTAAATCTAAGAGTGGACAGGAAATCAACTCCTGACCCAACGGTTCACCAGTCTTTCGAACTCGGACTCTGATGCGGCCTTAACCTCCTCACTAATCTGTCGGATTTGATGGCTAACGGGATTTCCATAAGCTCCTCCATAAGATCTTGACCGTCGCTCCTCTCTCCTCGAGGATTTCTTGATGAGAAAATTTCAGTGCAGTCCTTCAATGAATTTTGAAGGCTCTACTCCTCCTGAGCTTTCCCAATTTGCTCACTCTGTTAGAATTTAGAACCCTTTCCTCGCACTCCTTGCGGCAACTCTACAAACATGTCAAGTGTTCAACCTCCCTTGACTCTGTGCACACCTGTAGCAGCAATCTTTCAGTTCTTTGCTCAGGTTTACAACCCTGAGTCTTTCCCTTGGCCTGCGCACTCCTTGCATGGCACTGTGCCTATCTGCACCTTCGAGGAAATGAGAACAAAAGCTATCTCTAATTGAACCCTCCTATCAATGCACTCCTTGCAGACAATTCAACTGCACTCCTTGCAGGAATCCTCTGGTTCAATTAGAGAAACAACTGAAACTCATTCACTCACCCTTTCTGACTTCAGTTCTTACATGAAATCACATACACAACATACTAAAATCAAATGCTTGGCAGGAAGCAAACATTCATGAGCATATCAACATCAAAACACAGAGAACCAACACAAAGCATGAATTTGAATTAAAGCTTTCTTCTATTAATTCAAATGCCTATACATGGGTGTTCTTCATACAATTCTCTGCATGCTCCTCTTCTCCTGCTCCTTAGATTCTTCTACCTCTTCCCTGAACTATGTTACAATGCACAATAAGGGTGTCTATATCCCGTTTCCCTCTTTCTTCTAAAACTGTCTAATCAAAATATTTAATTCTACCTACTTACAATAACTACTATAAATGCCTATGTCTACTTCAGACGAGAGCGGGGCGCTCAAGGTCTGATTACATTTTTATCAAAGTGCCTTCAATAAATGATCTCATTTATACTTGCGCATCAACTTCAAGGGAAATTCAAAACTCGCGCTGGACGTCTTCCAGCTATCTTCTGCTTCCACATTGGCTTGCTTTTCGTGAGGGATGCTCCTGCATCATCTTCAAAAGGGTATTTTTATATTTTTCATTTAATTCAAAATTAAGGCACATACATGGTGTCCCACTAAAATTATTTAAAATTTGCAACCTTTTCACATCAATCAAATTCAAAAAGTTGTAGTAATTTAATATTCATCCATTAATTTCAAAACTATAGTCATACATTAATAGTGTCTATTTGGATTGTTTCAACATTTTTCATTTTTCATAAACAAAAGTTTAATAATGAGTACATTCACGTCTAAAATCAAAACTCATTATGAGTCCCTTCATTTTTAAGGAACATACTCTCAAACAATCATTAAATTGGCATATCAAATGTCAATAAAAAAAGTTCAAAACTGATCAATAGAAAACTAACAAAATTCATGACAAGTTTTATTTTTTGTTTTTTGTAAGTAAGATTTGTATAAAAAACATTCAAAAAACAATAATTACAGTATCCCCATGAGTTCCATACTGTAGGAACTGAACTTCCCCAGAGGGAAACTAGTTCAACTAGCCAGTTAAAGTAAAGCCCATTGTCTTAAGGTACCAGTCTTAAAATGATATAGGCTTGAACATGAAAATTCCAGTCCCCTATGGGAGATCGAATCGGCCTGTTAGCCAACCCTGATATAAAAAAAACATAGAAAATATGTCCATAGACCCTATGAGGAAAAAGGAAATTTAGACACTTTGCTAAACTAGCATGAACACTTGTGCAGGTCATGTGGTGGGCTTGTAGCTTGGCCACGTGTCCATGGAGGTGCCATTGATCGTTGGTTCTGCGGATGGTGATGCTTCCTCTTCGACGATTGTCCCTCCCTCCTCCATGGGCTTGTGCATAGTAGCGCTTGTGCCAACGTCGCCTCCAACCCCTTCATCTTCGACCAATGTCCCTCCCTCCTCCATGGGCTCATGCATGGCAGCTCTTGTGTCAACGTCGTCTCTAACCCCTATGTCATATTCGCCTCCATTCCCTGTCATGTCTTCGTTTCCACCCCATGTGGCATCACCATATCCTTTTTTTGAGTGGCATGCCCCCAGCAGAGTTGAGATCAATTGCAGGAGTGTTGAAGTCTTCTTGTCCATAATTTCCATCTGCAACTGTAGGTCATCTAGGCCTTGCCGCAATTCAAAGACCAAACCTTGCATAATTGCAAGGTTCTATTGCAATTGTGAGGATGGTACTGAGTCTGAGAAGGAGTGAGGCCCTGGTTGAGGTCTAAGGAGTTCAGGTTGTGGTCCAAGGTAAGGTTGGCTGGTTGAGATCTCTGGTTGGACTTGTGCACTCACCGACAAGTTGGGTGGAATTGTAGGAAGTGGTAGCGAGGTGGACGCCAAATCGGATATGGGTCTTGGGTTAAAACCCAGGGAATATCCAAAGATGGAAAACCATTCCAGCCATCTTGTGAAGGGTGAGGAGAGGGACAGGAGGTTGTTAAGGCTTTGACCAGACTGCGACTAAGAAGAGGGCGAGGAAGGTGAATAAGGTGATGAGTTAGGAGATGGTGTAGTCGGGGGTCGAAGAGCCACGTGCAGCTGGCTGGGATGTCGGGCTAAGTCATGCTTGAATTTACCCCCCCCTTTGTCTCGGCATGCCTGGAACACTGAAGGGATTTGCAAGCATCGAAATGAAGCATAGGTAGAGAAGGAGAAGCTGGGAGGAGTGCAGTTCACAGGACGTCTCAGTCATGGAAGAGAACAACTGTGAATGCACCTGGTGGAAATCATGGTAACGAGAGTGTTGAAGGAGGGAAGCGCGCATGAGCTGAGTAAAGTTCAGTTCATGGCTCTGAGCCATCGACAAGACAACAATCTTAGGATAGGCGCACTGAGAGTAATGGCGCCTAGGCCTGCACAAGTTTGGATTAAATGCATGAGGGTAGCGGGAGGGTGCGACACACTCCTGTCACATGGCCATCGCCATGTTGGTCGCCTCGCATCCTCTCCCGGTGACATTTGTCCTGCACTGGCACCCCATCCAGGGATGACAATTTTTGTTTTTACTATAAACTGAAATTCAAAATTAAAAAAAAATACTTTTGTTTGCCGAAAGTTGAAAAGGTTATGAAAATGTATTTTATTTTATCAAAAAACAAGGAAAATAGACACCCACATTCATGATTACATATGCTTATGAATACTACTCTCTATGTTCTTAACAAACTGTGTAAATTAAAAATGATTAGATTAATCTTAAACATATACATATATATAATGTTGATAATCTACAAATTTTGTGTGACCGCCCACAACTAAAACCAATGTAGATCCATCTTAACCCCGGATCTATTAAGCACTAACATGGATCAAATCTCTTGACGTGGAAACCTCTCCTCAAGTTTTCCACTCAAAAAGAGGTTTTCACCTCAAAAGATTTGATCCCTTTTGAAACTTAATAGATCCTAAGTTAAGATGAATCTAGGATGGTAGGGAGCTTCTAAACCAGTTCCTCTTCTAAATTTGATTGTTAGAAGTGAGAAAATCACCATAATGATTTTCCATGGTTTCCATTCAAGTTTCCTATCACATTTTGAAATAAATTTTATTTGAATTCTTATTACTCACTCAAGGCTAGTATACAACCCAACAAACATTAGGGAGCCATCCCATAGCTTGAAAAATCAAATCAAAGCAATCACATGATCTGTGAAGCCATACGAGCCATATCCTCATGAGGGGTGGTGTCTCTTGTTTGGAGAGTGGTCAATGGGGCAAGTGTTGGTTGGAATAAATTTGAATTTGGCTATGAATAGAGAGAAATTAGAAGTGGAAACATCTCTAAGCGAGTACGTGGCCATTAAGCTGAGTCGCTTTAGCATTCAAGTGTTGCATTGCAGAACTATGATTGTATATAGGATTGAATGTTGAAACTTACATACACAAACTACCGCAACTAGTAAATTGTCTTGAGAATCCATGTTGGTGCAGCTTTGGATTTTTACATATATATATAAGCTCATTTATTTGCTTCATGGAGTGAAGTTTACATATAGTTATTCAAATTGAGATCAATTTTGATTTATTGAAATTTGAAAAATGATAAAAAAAAAATATTTTATTTATTTTAAATATTAGTTTTTATAATAGATGGGAGATTTTTTTTTATTTAATAAATTTAAAATACAAATATTTTGAAAACAAAATTTAATGTAATATGAAAGATAATAAAATGCCTTTTATTTATAGTTATAATAGAATCACTAGTGCAAGTTTCAACATTTCTAAACTAGCTTTGGAGGCTTGGGAATTGGTAGGAAAAGGTGGGAACTATTTTAGAAACTTGAGAGTTTTTTGGGTGCTTCAACATTAAGGAAATTGAAGCTTGAGAAGAAGTTTCGGAATAGATAACTTTAAATTAAAATGATATTAAATTGAAGCTTGGGAAGGAGTTTCAGAATAAATAATTTTGAATTAAAATGATATTAAATTAAAATGTAAATATCTTTATTCCATCATTACAAATACATAATTTATTACAAATACATAATTTATTACAAATATTTTCATTATATTTATTTAAAACATCACTATAAAACAAGTACTAAACTACACTTTTAATACATGTATGTTTTCCTTCAAGTCATACTAAGCATTTGTTCTAGTTTGTTGTTGCTATCAACCAACCATATCTAATACTATTTATCTTTTTCCAATCAGAGGAAGAATAATAAATTAAATCAGTAATTTTTATACTCACCTTCGATTTTATTGGAATAAGATTTAAAATGTATCATTATCTCTATAAATTATAATATAAAATATCATTGTAATTAAAAAAAATAATAATATTTGTTATTGTAACTTCCAACTTCAAATTTCCTGCCTTTCAAAAATGGTACACCATATCTTTTATTGTTTATCTTTTTATTATCTTAAAAATAACAAATTACAAATTCTATTGTTTATCTTTTTATTTTGTTACAAATGACAAATTACAAATTCTATTGTTTATCTTTTTATTTTGTTAACAATGACAAATTACAAATTCTTTTATCGCAAGAGTACCCCACCATGTGTTTCATTGTAATGCTTAGCCAGGTAGATATTTATCACAAAATGATATCATCGAGACTATAAAGGGAAGGTTGGAAATGTTGACACTCCCACCTACGAGCATCTTGGGCATGATATAACAATACTTCCAGTCCACGATAAACTTTTACATCGCTGCATATAATTATAATAATAAAAATATGTAAAAATATATAATAATAATTAAAATGAAAGAATCACAAAAAAAAAATCTATTAAAACAAGTAACTGCATTCAATATTTACAATACCAGGCCGTTGACTTTGTTAATATTAAGCATTAACTAGTTAACCAATTATTTGTTTATTGCTTAGCAAAAATTGTTGAATTTGTAAATTTGAATAGTTAAAAAAATTGTTGAATTTGCAAATTTGAATAGTTAAGTGTGTATAATGTAAATGCCTAGCATTGAAAATCCATTTATATATTCATAAATGTAATTTAGGTTCAATGTTTAGCATGAGATTATTGAATCTACAAATTTGAATAATTAAGTGTGTATAATCTAAGTGACTAGTACATATTAAATAAATCTATTTATATATTCATAAATGCAATTTAAATAACAGTTTTCAAGACCTGATTTAAAAAAAAAAACAATAATAATTAATTAAAAAAAAAAATGAAAAAACATAAGACCTGATTCCAAAAAAAAAAACCCTAACGTTTAAACAACGCTAACGAACCATGTGAGAGCCGTGGCGTGCAGTGACTCCGCACTGTTCCAGAGTAATCGTCAAAATTTGTGGACGCCTGCCTCCGACGATAGCTCTTCATATGAAATAACAGATTCTAATTCTTAATTGCACGGATAGACAGGGAGGAGGCGTACGCTCAACAACATCTTGTATCTTGAAAGTTGGATTGCGTCTCAGACGAACAGACAAAGACATAGTGGAAGCGTCAGCGTGAGAGTCCGCTCTTTACAGAGTGAGGAGACGTACGCTCAACAACATTTTCTATCTTGAAAGTTGGATTGCGTTTCGGACAGACAGACAGAGACATACTTGAAGCGTCAGCGTCAGAGTCCGCTCTTTACAGAAACCCTCGACGAATGAGGCGCCGGGCATTAGCTTAATTAGCTTCGCCGCCATAGTCAATTCTCTGTCTTTTTGGTTTTTCTATAGGAATCCGCTTCCCAATTGGTTAAACAACTTGCCGGTTTCTGAGTCCTTGACTAATATCATTGATTGTTATTGTCGATCAAAGAAAAACTGGCTCAACATTGTATCATATTTGATATTGTGATCATCATTCCTCGGTCCATGGGCATGCATTATTTTATATATGGCTATAGAGAAAGAACAAATTTATTAATACACAAACTGCTAATGGAAGATATAAGACTAATCCCATTATTTATCGTGATGGGTGTTGAGCTGTGGAGCAACTGGATAAACCGGATGGGCTTTCGATATTTTTATTTTTCTACCAACAAGAAAGTGAACGTCTAGAGAAAGGTGCAGTGAATTATGAAGATTACTGCTTCAAGCACGATATTTCCAATTTGGGTCTCAAAATGCGTCAATCCCGTAGGTATTTACGTACTTACAAGTATCATAATATGCGGCGGCATAGAATGTTGGGGCAGATGGATTATAGATGTATAAGGCTCCAATATCAGCTTTGTTAGGTAGCATTGAACGTTGTCAGGTGGATTATAGGCAGTCAGATCTTATTTTTTATAATTCATTTGCCTCAGTATTCGATACTATCTCGCAGACTGGATATTGTTAGTTCAAATCCGACTGCTTATAATCCACCAACTAGAGTATTCAATACTGCCTAAGAGACGGGATATTGCTAGCCATATCTCAGATTCATCCATTTACATTTCATTATCAGTGAATGCATTGTCATTGAGTGTATAATATTTGCCTGGAATCATCTCTTCCAAAATAGAACGAAATGTAGAATAGAGTTAATATGTATATTAGAAAAAAAATGAAATAGCATCATCATCTTGAGAATTGTTGTTTCATCTTCTTTTTGGAAATTGGGATTTTTGGAAACAAGACTAGTCTAAACTTTTTAAGTTTTGTATTTTGTCAAGGCAATTTTTTTAATCAATATTATCTCAAATCCTACTAGAAATTGTTAGAATTGTATATTTAAATTGTTGATTCTGTACAATATAAATGTTGGAAGGATTTTTAAAGCCATTAAATCTGCTTATACATTTAAAAATGTAATTTAAAAAACAAAAAAATATTATTTTACCAATAATTATATAGTCAAATTCCAGTAATAGTTGCTAAACAAAAACATAAAACATAAAAAATTTAAACCACACCAAACCATAATGTACATTACAACCAAACTCCTTATTTGTTAAATTTAAACTTATGAATCACTACCTTACTACAAGTGACAAGTTTGAATTCTCCATGATGATTGACTTCGTTACCCTAAAAAAGAATACAATATCAAATTCATATATCAATGAATTGTTTTCAACACAAGATAAGTTTGAGGGAGTTGAACTCCAAACCTCATAAAACTTCATATCGTGATACTTGTCAATTGAGCTTCCCCATGAAACAATTGGAAATGAATTGTTATTCCCAAAATGTTATATGAATGGTTATCTAGATAGAACGACCTATACCACCAGCAGCATTGAATGTTCTTTAATAAGAGTTCCCCATGAAACAATTGGAAATGAATTGTTATTCCCAAAATGTTATATGAATGGTTATCTAGATAGAACGACCTATACCACCAGCAGCATTGAATGTTCTTTAATAAGAGGAAGGTATGTTATTTATTTTAAAGTAAAAATAATCATTTAATCATTTGATTCTTGTGTGAATCGAGAGTACTTAGATGTGGTTTGATTATTTTAATTGTTGTTTTGAGATTGTAAAACAAAATGGTACTTTCATCGAATTTTGTCTCCAATTTTATAAGTGTTATCAACAATAACTTAATAAATTAAATTTTATCAACATATTTGTTAAATAAGAAAATTAAATAATTTTCTATGAAAAGAAATCAATCAATATGAGTGGAGCAATAACTTAATAAACTAAATTTTATCAACATTTTTGTTAAATAAGAAAATTACATAATTTTCTATGAAAAGAAATCAATCAATATGAGTGGAAGGTCTACGTGAAACTCACAAAGTTTGAACACCTTTAGTCAAAATGATTTTTTATAAGTGTTTTCAACAACAACTTAAATTTCATCAACATTTTGTTAAATAAAAAGATTATATAATTTTGAAAAGAAGTCAATGACCATGAGTGGAAGGTCTGCTTCAAACTCAAAAGGTCTAACGGCTTTAGTCGAAATGAAAGCATAAGTTAAGAAATTTTTTCCCAAAAAACAATAAAATTATTATAAAGTTTTGAATGACTATCTCGATTGTGATTAATACACAGATGTATATCGTCTTTGAAAATACAAAGGAGTACAAGCTTTAAGTAGTTCCTCCTCTAATGAGATATTATGGTAGTTTTTTCTTTAATCGAAATTTAAATGATTGTAAATTGGTTGCAATGGATATTTGATTGGAATAGTTAGTGATTATATAATTTACATGCAATGAACATTTATTTGGAATAGTTAGTGATTATATAATTTACAAAGTTTTGAAAAAACAAACTTTAAAATGTAAAATTAAAATTTAACATTATAAAATTATTATTAAAATTAATGAAATATATTGACATTGAAATAAATGATGGAGTTGTGAAGGACATTATGATCTCTATGATTATAGATATTGGTTTTTAGGGCTATTACAAGGTATTTCACTTTGTTGTGTTCAGAATAGTTCATTCTTTTACAATAGTTCATCTCTTGGATAATGATAATGGTTTAGGTTAGAGTTTTTGCATCCTTCAACTTCCTATTAGAGTTAAGGTTTTGGACCCTAACAATTTTAAAAGTCTACACATGACTAGCTTTGCATGTGTGAGTAATGGGAGATGAAGTGACATAGAACATGTACCATTGTGGTCAAAATCATAGGTCAACTTGAAGATGGGGACTTTGGCTACAAATTTTTTACCCCAAAAATAATCTTTTAGTCCTCCAAATGGAATTTAAAATTGTTAGGATCCCAAATCACCAAAATAGGGCATGCCCCTAAAATGGGTTTTGCAAACCAACATAGATCCATCTTAACTAAGGATCTATCATGAGGCGAGAGGTACTAGATCCCTCAAGGTGCAAACATGTCCTCAAATTGTTTGAATTTAAAAAAGGTTTTCACCTAGAGAGACTTTATCCCTCTCCATAGATGACAGATTTAGAGTGATGGTTCTTAACATGTGTGTGTGTGTGTGTGTGTATGTGTGTGCAAGCTAATGATGGTGTCTCATGATGCATTAGTGGTAATGCAAACATGGAAAAACAATAATATGTTAACATGAAGGGATTATTCAAGGTATTTTTACAATGAATTTGAATATGGTGTAAAAAGATGAAATGTATGAAATTGAATTATATTTCCCAATATATAACTTTTATTTATAGGGTTTGTGAATAACTATGTGAAAGTTGAGTTTTATAATAGTGGTATGTTATTTTTCAAGAAACATATAATGTATATGTTTCCTTTATTGCAAGTTTTGAGTACCTTAACAATGGAATTTTCTTTAAAAAGTTTGCATAATTGTAGAGAACAGATTGTTCTAGTGATGCTTATTTTTTCAACATTTATAATATAAATTGTATATTTTTTTTAATTTATGAAAGTGATTATATCCTTGAGGAAACAAGAGTGAATTTGTCCATTGGTGAAGCAACTATAAGATAGGGTTTGATAGTCATGACCATAGCATAGAACAACATGAGCACCAAAGGGGGGGGAAAGGGTACACCCTCACACAAACAGGTAGTGGTAGACAGAGGGAAAGGGCCAAGAGGTGCAGTTTTCAAGGCACTAGTGACAGGCACCTCGGGATCAGACCTGGAAAAGGGTTAGGAAAGGAGCTAGGCAAAAAGCGAGTGCATGGAAGAAGAACCCAGAGAAACTCACAGTGAGGCGCAAGACATAGAGAAGGACACTGGGGCAGAAGGGTGCAACCCGTGCAAACCCAAAATATCAATGATACCCAAGGTGATATTGGAGGATCCGCAAATGCAACTCTACAAAGACCGGATGAAGATGCATGCACTAACATGAAAGTTCATGGGTTTGTGGCCCACAAAAAGAAGCTACACAACTGGATTAAATACCATTGGAAGCCAAACTGATGTGGATCCCCTGACCCTCGAGCCAAGATCCGCTCACAGGATCATTCAAATCTCCTTAAGCCGAAGTGGCTGCTTTGATTCCCTCTGGAACCTTCAACGAATCCCTGATCCACAAGTCTTTCAGAAACTCTACCTATGAGAACAAGCACTAGGCACGAGCTTCACCCTCACGTGACCACAACTGGCCTTGGCGCAAGTTCCTTTCGCAACTCGCAACTCGCGAGTTCGTGGGTCGAAAACCCTCGACTCCTCTTTTCCAAACTCCCGATACCTGAGATTGCGATACGGGCATAGCCCCTTCTTTGCTAGCTCCTCTATCAGTGACCACCCGCTAGGGCTTAACTCTAACACCCTTCGCTACTCGTGACTTCGTGAGTTGAAGGATTGAACCTTCCTACTCCTCTTTCACGAATCCACGAGACACGATAAGTCAGCGATGGGTTGACTCCCCTTTCGCACTACTTGCAACTCGTAATCTCACGAGTTGGGGTGTCGAGCTCTCGTGCTCTCCTCTAGCGAATCTCCAAAGTGCGATAAGTCAATAGGATTTTGACTCCTTCCCAAGCGACGAGTGTCCACCTGTCAACCACATGGTCTCCACCTAATGGATGTGACGTATGTTCACCCGAGCCCTCGGTGCTCGGCACTTCACAACTTCTACCATCGAAAGGAAGTTCCTCCAAACCCCAAACCTCTGATACGCAATGTATAGAGATGCCAGATCTCACGGCTCTCCTTCCTCCTTGATCAATAGTTCAAATCGCATCGTGATCTCGCGACTCGAAACTTTGTAGAGCAAAGGCCTCCACCTCCAAACTTAAAATACTCGAATCTGCGATATGTCCCAGATATCTACCACCTATCCTACAAGATGGACGGTCCCAATTCCTTTGGGACATCACAAGTAACGAAGTCAAAAGACTTCCCTGTTCTTCTCTCCGATGTCGAATCCTCAAGATACGAGGATCTCATGACACACGTCCTCTTAGATGGACAACTCTGATTTCTTCGGGACTTCATGAGTTGAGACTTCCTCCCTCCCAACTCTTACCTCTCGGACTCCCGATATCCAAAACCCTAATGGGTCCTTAGATTACCGCCACGCGTCCTCTTCAATGATGGACGGTCTTGATCCTTTTAGGATTTATTGGTTCCTGTCCTTTGTGCATACAAGATTAAATCTTGTGCAACTCCTCCCAGATCCGATGGTTATTGGCTATCTGTTCTAGATCTGGCAGCCCAGATCTCTCTCTTCCGTTGCACTCTCCTGCGCCGCCTGGACATAAAACTTCAACGATCTAGATCTTTTCCTCTGCTTGATCCAACGACGATTGTAGCTCCTCCCTTGAGCCTGCACTTCTTCCTGATTTGGAAGATTTCCCAAGTATCAAAGGTCTTAGCCTTTGTTTCTCTATGAACACTGTATCCTTGGTCTCGCCTACGTTCTTGAAGATGTTTTTCCTCGCCGTCTCTCCTGAGATTGTATTTCCTTGAATCCTTAAAGGATTCTTTGACCTCTGCTCTCCTTGTAGGGTCCCTGTACACACAAAGGTGCTATCCGTCCTGAGCTTCTCTATTGCTCAGACCTCTAAAGTCTTTGTCCCTTTCTCTCCTTGAAAGGATGGAAATTCCCGCTGGCAACTTCCTGCTCAAGAACTCCTTGTTGATCCTGTAGGGTGTTCAACAACCCTATGAAGGTATTCTTCCTAACACTTATCATGTTTAAACCCAAAAGAGTTCTTTTGTGCACTATTGCACTCACTCAATGCCCTCCTAGTAGAGCTCTACAGAACATTCAGCAGTTCTATTTTCCTTCTGAAATCAAGATAGAGTTCTCCTGTGCACTCTAGTACCTTTTCAATGCCCTCTTGGCAGAGCTTCTAGAATCCACATTGATTCTAATTTCTCCTTGAACCCACAATGGAGTTCTCCTCTGTACTTTGTGCATGTGCTCAATGCCCTCCTGGTAGAGCTCTACAGAACCCCTCAGTGATTTTGTCTTCTACTATGTCCTCCTCTACACAGTTCCTCCTCTAAGGTGTTCAACAACCTTGAGGTTTCCTCCTTGAGCCAATGACTTCGGCTTGTGCACCCTCTTGGCACATCCTTGCCCAAATTCCACAGAATTCAGGAGTGCATCTATCCACTGGCTTTCAGAACCCGTAGTGTTCTGTCACACCCTCTTCTCATGAAGCCTCAAAGAACCCCAAACCTAAAATCAACGAACCCATAGATAGTAGAATCTATTTGTCCCTGCAAATGACTACTAACACACATTCACAGCATATAAAGAACACACAAAGGAATTCATAAACACATAAAGACACATAGAAACTCATGCAGGAAATATGCTCTTTATATTAATATGAAATGCCTCCTTTACAAGGTGTTTTTGAGCTCAGATTTTGACATAGTCTTGGCTCCTTCTCTTTTCTATCTGTGCTACTCTCACAGACTCTCACGCAGAGCTCTCCTAACTACATTTTCCAAAATAAGATCCAAAATCTTTTACATGAGAGGGCTCTTCAAGCTCTTCCCTCCATCTCACCTACTCTATTCAATTACATTAACTTTACATTGAATGGGTTGTCTAGTCCAAATCGGAGCTAGATCCAGCCTTACAACCATTAAAGGATACTTCTACTTAACGCCTGCTCAAAGGCAGGGCTTTGGATCTACCAGCCTTACATACATTTAATACAATTTCAAATTCAAAATGTGAGAGGATTGGCGCCTCTCTTCCTTGAATGCGCTCTTTGAATGCACTAAGTGTGTTGGCTGGCTGGCGCATGGATGGCTAGAGTGATGCTCCTAAATGATACTCCTCTGCTGTGAAAAATTCATGAGCTCCTACTCATGAGCTCCCCAGCACCACTGTTGAAATCCACCTGTATCCAAAACAGTCCTCTCGAGCTGTATATCTGCTCTATCTCTCTGCCACTGCTACTTGTTTGCTATTGCTTCCCTTGCAGTTTCTTTGTTGTTCATCTTCCCTCTACTGATCTTCTTTATTGGTTTCAACATCATCTTTCTGAGCTATTCTATCTCCTCACCCAGCTGCTCTAGTGGATGGCTCTGTTCATGCAGTCTCCTCGACTACATTTGTTCTCTACAAATGGGAAGATCATCATGATACCCCCTTCCATCTCCTCCACCTCTTGTGGTCCTAACTTGCCACTCTGTGGCAGATTCCAATTTTGCAATCTCATTACTGAGTTGTTGCTCAGCTTCTCCCTATGACAGTGTTGTTGCTGCCATCTCTCTTGCTGGTGTATCTCCAGATCTCTCCAGCTGCTCCTCAGACTGGAATTCACCTTCATCCACTTCCAACCTGATCTGTTGGATGTGCATTCCATGCACCTTTGTTACCCATGATTTTGGTCATTTTGATGGTGTATTGATGATGGTGTACTCAGGCTCCTAACAAGAAATTTATCCTGAGAAAAGTGGCATTCATTTCCTTCCAGAAAACATATTTTTAAAGAGAGTTTGCAGGCTGCTTATAGCCTAGGGTGCGAGAATGACCCATTCTCGCAGGCCACCTTCAGCTAGGGTGCGAAATTCTCGCACTGTGCTCTATACTTAGGATGCGAACTTGTTTTCAATATTGGAAAAAAGATGAAGTCTCGAGGGTTCTAGAAGGGAATCTTCTAGAAAATGGGTTGGCATTCGAATGGTTATCATTTTATTGGTTTCCCTGATTTCGTGGGATCATTCTCATCCATGTAACCATCTCATCCTCTCCTATATATTGATAGGATTCTCATGGAAAAGGTTAAGTAATATTAATTGGAGAATTGGTGAAGGAATTGTGTGAAGAACCCAGCTTGAAAAGAAGCTTGGAGACTCTAGCAGGTCTATCAAGAGGAATTGGATCTTCTTCATGCAAAGACAGAGCAAGTGTGTGTGTTGGAACCAAGAGTCATTTAAAGGAAGCTTGTGACATCAAGGCGATCAAGTTGTATCTTCTACTTTCAATTAATATGATACAACGGCATGTCCCTTTCCCATAAAGTCATTCTTACTTTATTGTGTAATTCCTTGATCATACACATAAGTTGAAGATTGAATACATTTTGCTATCTTCACTTGGGTTGGTTTGTGTTGTCTTGGTCTTGACCTCACGAGAGCACCGCAATGAAGTGGGAGCAACATAGACCTAAGGAAGCGATACAAAGGTATGTCACTTGTTCCTCCTTACTAGTTATTTCAATGGTCATAAATTAGGGAAAGAGTCATGTCTTGTCCTGTTTTGTTCTAGATCCAGGTGGATCTAGGGAGATCTATTAGTGTCCGCACCTACCGATTAGTCCGATAAAAAAATTGGCGACTCCACTGGGGATGNTTTAGTGGTTTTTGGTGTTTTTCCTTGGCCATTTTCTCTTGCCTTACCTTTCTTCATTTCTATCAATCTCTGAGTCTTCAGGACACCCTAATAGACTCTCTGGGTCCAGAAGTCCCTTCAAATTTTTTGTCTTTTTCCAAACTTTTACCTAGTTTCAAGCCTTCTCGCATTGAACCCTACAGTGGCCTGCGAGAACACCTTGAGTTCCCACTCTACCTTTCAGTCTAGTGCGAGGTTTTCGCACCCTGCTCAAAGGTAGCTTGTGAGAATGCTTCATTCTTGCACTGTGTATTACTGATAGCCTACGAACCCTCTTTTAAAACTTTTGGATTCAAGATTTTTGCATGCTCAGATGCCCAGATCAGTATAGGTGTCTGAAAATAACTTCTTGGACCACTAGTTGATGTTTTCTTGACTTCGGATTTTGTGCACGATCAATCTTCAGAAATCAAAGGCTCTTCTTGTCCATCTTTTTCTCAAACTTTCATCTCTTGACTTTTTGCAAGGATATAATCTCTAACCCTGGAATTTGAGTGCTTGTTTGGTCAAGAGTCGGTGATTGGTTTAAAGGTTGGGATTGTTTGTCTTTCTCATTTGCTCGTAATTTGTAAAATCATTGCTCTCATGCAATTGAAAAGACTAGTCTTGTCTGCTTGTCATTTTTGTTTCCATTGAATGATTGGTTTGGGTTTTTGTTTATTGCTTCTTCATTAGTTATTGGTTTTCCTTACTTTCACCACCATGGTGTAGATCCTTTATGAAAAGTAAAAAACATTTTAAAAGNAAATATTGAAAATCAATTGTTGAAATTGTTGAAAAAGAACAAATAGAGAATTGTCATTATTGCGTGATTCGTTGAGATTGCATTTTAAATAAAATTGTGTATCGTAGTTCAAGATTGTTCCGAAACACTTCTCTTTCCCTCCCATACATAGGATTCACCGAACAAAAATTGATATATTTCATTCCTATCTATGCATTGTTGGGTCAGAGTCTCACACAACATCAGTTTCATCTTCATTTCCTTTGAGTAACAACAACCCTTAATAACATTGTGCAATTTTAAAATTTAACTAGTAACTCTTTTCTAGGGCTCTATTACACCAACAATTAGCTAGGCTAGCGCTTTGGAATAGGCAGAGAGATACACTCTCCAAAGCACAAAACACACAATAGCATCTTGTGTTAAGGAGTGTCAAATTACATTTACAACATTTTGTCTTGGGAAGCCGTTCTCACAAAAGGGTCAAACACGAGGTCGCATTGATATTGACAAAGTTACTCACCCTGCTTCATTGATATCGGTGTAGAGATTGCAAGTATTACGGGGGTCACTTAGAGGTATACCCACAATGATGAGTGGAAGCCTCTCAAGTTGATTTCAAGCTAGATACCCTACCCTTGTGTGTGGATCGGACTGTTTACTATCCCCCTAGGCTTTATTGTTGTCATTGGTAACCTTAGTGGCCTATCTTCTTAGGGTCTTACACAAGGTGACTCTGAAGGGGCAAGTCTTCATGGTACCTCGAATCAACGTTCACCAAACTCATTCAGGCTCCTTGGAGGGTATACCCACGATTATGTGTGGGAGCTTGCACCAGGGTGTAAGTCCGTTAAGCAGGTCGTCAGCGTAACTTTTCCACCCTAGCCCAGCCCCTTCTCGTCTCGTTGTTGCGACGTTGGATTTCATCACCAACTAGTGACTTTGAAATTAAAAGGTCTTGTTTGATTGGTATTGTTTCCTAGATTTTTTTTACTAGTGCGTGTTGTTTGTTTACCCAAGTTGACCATAGGAATTTCTTCGTAAATTTGTAACTCATTCACAATAGACCCTCCACGTCGTTCACATAGAATGCAGGGCTTACTTCTAGAAAACTTGGAAGGTTCTCAACCCTGCCTATAAGCTCACCTGAGGGCTCTTCTCAACAGAGTGAAGTCTAAGACATCACCACTCAACAAGTGGAAAGAACTGACTCTCTAGAACGGTTCCCAATTACCAATACTTGAGAGGACATTCGACTTCACCCCGATTCTGAGAGACGTATTATGTGAGTGAATTCTTCTGGAGACTTAGTTGTGTTGTCTTCTGGATCACCGAATGGACCCTTTCCAGGACCTGAGGGCCAAGATCCTTTTTCGTCTGCTCGTGTTTTTAGACGAAACCTTTTTGGTGCAAGATCAGGTGTTGAAATCACCGTCTCACCTACGTTCCCCGAAACATCTGACCCAGACACAGTCCCTTTTACTACTTCTTATTATTTTCCTAGTACAGAAGCTCCGCGATCTGACCACATCTTGACCGTCCCTAGAGAAATGGTCCATTACACAGACACTATGAGTATTCACACTGGGATTACAGTGGCTAGTCAAGCCCCCATCAGCACACCTCTCTCGCCCAGTGTCACCCCGACGATTCCACCTAGATCTCATGCGTTGAATGCTTCTATTCCCACTCCTATGCAAACCCCATTCAGAACTCCTGGTGGTCCTTCTTCTTCTGGGCACTCTCCTCCTAGCTTCATTCTGACACTTCCTCAACCCCCTTTCGGAGGACCTTTCTCATCCTCTACCAGCAACACTAATCCTAGTGGCATTATTCCGTCATTCACACCAAATTACCAGATTCCTGTTGGTGGACAATTTCACCAAAGAGGTTTGACTCAACCCCCCCTTGTAGGGAAAAATCGTATTGGAACACAAATCCCAATTGGAACACAACCCCCAATTGGAACACAACCCTCGATTGGAGGACAACCCCCACCGACCCCACCCTACGGAAAAAACATACCTCCATCCTTGGCCCAGTATTGGAACCATCTAATACAACATAATCCTCAATCAACTGGTGGGCAGCAACTTCCAGCTACATCCATTATATCCCCTAGTATAGGCCAACCATATCCAGGTATGTCCAATCCTATTTGGCTCTTGAATGCTCAAACTCATGTCCCTATTCAAGGATACAATCCCATGAGCTACTTTCCTCCACAACAACCACCGAATCTTCCTGGGCCTTCACATTATATGCAGACTACTTATGGTCCCACTGGTTTCCCAACAGGGCTCCCTCCCCAAAGCCACCAGTACCCGCATGTGAATAGGCAGTTACCCTTCTTGGCCACTTTGGATCTCCCAGATCTGTCAAGGATTTTAAATGATCCAATTTGTCACTCTCCCCAATGGCCTACTAGACTAGCCAAGCTACCATTGGACATCCCTAAATTCGATGGAAAAGCGGGAGAGGACAAGAACAATCACGTCATGACTTTTCACCTCTGGTGCTCATCTAATGCCTTGATGAATGACTCTATTCATTTACGTCTTTTTCAAAGAAATCTCACGGGTTCTGCCCCAAAGTGGTATATAGAATTACCTCGAGGTTTCTTCACTGAATTCAACACCCTATCTATGGATTTTATCACCCACTACCAGTTACCGATCTGTTATGAAACGGGGACCGAGATTTTGAGTTCTTTCAAACAAACCAAAGCCACTCATATATCCGATCACATTCATGAGTGGTGATGGAGACGATGTCTCATCAAACTCAAACTTCTCGACCAGTTGCTGGCAGAGTGATTCACAAAATCATTCGTGAATGACATCGCTCATGACATCACCATGGGTGGAGTTGTCACTGAAGAATAGGCCATAAGTCGCTCTAAATACCTCGACCTCGTTTACTCATGAATGGGTACTCTTTATGACTTACTCCCTGATGCACCTTGTCCTTCCACTTCCACCACTTCAACTACTCTAGCTACCTCTCATGCAGTTGACGGTGTGATTGGAAATTTCCATGCCCAACCACATTTTGCCTCAAGCACCAACCCCAAAC
>JASDQU010373110.1:82790-128669 GCA_032191745.1 Picea mariana
CAGGACAAAAATAATTTACAAGCAGAGAAAACCAAAACTCCGCCTGTTGACGATAGGGATAAGCGCAAACCTCGATACCCTTGTCTTATCTGTGGTGATGATCACTACACAAAGGATTTTGCATGACGCGTTGAGGTCACTAAGTTCCTTCAAGGAGCCCTGAAACCACCTGCTCCAACCATTTTGTCCCAACCCTTCCCCTCTCAACAACAGTCCCAATTGGTCATTCATGACCAACCTTCCCCTTCTACTACGTCCTATGTATTGATGTGTACTGGTGATTCAAAGAAGAATGACATGGCACTCACCACTCGAGCCAAAGATTATTCTCCCTCTAAAGAGAAGGTTGATGATCTACCTCCTTCATTGGTACAACCCACTCCTGTGACTCCACCTACCAGCGGTCCTCTTCATCTCGAATGACTGAGCCTTGACACAGTTCTTCGACCCCCTCCAAAGGGCGTCATTTGAAAATCGGCTTTCAATCCTCATGCTCGTGCTGCCCAAACTACAGCATTGTCGAAGATCTGGCCCAAGCACCTTCCGCGATGTCATCCCTCGAAGTCCTTCAAAGTTTTCCTACACAACGGAAGGCACTGTTGAAAGCTATCGGTGGAATCGAAACGACAAACACAAATTTAATAATTTTTTATTTGGAAGATCACATTCCACGGTTACCCCCTCAACTCATGTTACAAATCCAAGTGATTGTCTCTGACAAAAACATTTGTAGAACCGTCATCAATGAGGGTGCCTCGATGTGTGTCATGTCTGTTACCTGCTGGAAATCCATCAACTCTCCCTCTTTGATTGAATCCCATAACACTCTCAAAGCCTTCAATGGCTCCGGTTTTAAGCCTTACGGTGTCCTTCCTTCATTGCCAATCACGCTAGAAGGAAAAATGATCCAAGTCGAAGTGGAAGTCTTCGACGCCCCTCTCAATTACAATCTTCTACTTGGCCATAGCTGGATCGATTCCATGCACACAGTTTGTCAACTCTTTTTCGTGTTTTACATTTCCCACATCAAGGAAATATAGTCACCGTCGACCAATTAGCCTTCTTTAACTCAAATACGCATACTAGCAACATACCATTCATCACTAAAACTCCACCAGGTTATGAGAACGTCGGTGTAGGTCTTCTCAAAGACTCTTAGTTAATGGGTACTTTCCCCAGTCCACTGCCCGATGTTCCACACTCATCCGTTGATTCAATCAACATGATCTCCACCTCGATTCACGAAACCCCTGCATCTCACGACCCATGGATGGTACCTAACCTTGGCGATCATCTTCGTTACGATGACGAAATGTCTTTAAGTCTGATTGAATCTGCCTATCAGGCCATTCAATTGGCAACCCCTTCTACCCCCTCTCTTGGTGATTTATCTCTAGATCCTTTCCATTTCATTTTTCCCACAGACGAGATGATCATGTCTGTCATGGAAGACACCCCTTGGGATGATGGACATCACCGTTCCATCCTCTTCCTAGAGAAACATACCATCGAGAACTATCAACGGATCTCGACCCCATCAACCATTTTCATCATTACAACCGTTCCTGAGTCCACACACGATGTGTTTTCCAAAGGGAACCTAAGCAATATCTCACCCACTATTCCCCTCGACATATCCATCAAACCTGGAATTGTAAAAAATGTGCATATCGGAGCTTCGTGTTCCCCTGACGAAATCGTCACATCACATCACTTTTCAAAGAGTTTCGTGACGTATTCACCTAGAGCTACGAAGAAATTCCGGGTATCGACTTCGACATTGTGATACATGAGATCAAGACATACCCAGACGCTAAACCCATCTGACAACACCTTCATCCAGTTCACCCACATAAAGCGGCTGCTATCAAGCTTGAAGTCGAGAAACTTCTCAAAGCCAACTTTATTTACCTGGTGGCCCTCACTGACTGGGTTTCCAATCTTGTCTCGATTGAAAAGAAACAAGGCACGATTCATGTATGCATTGATTATAGGGATATTAACAAACCTTGTCCTAAAGACAACTTTCCTACCCCCTTCGTCGATTAGATTGTCGACGATTGCGCCAGAAGCGAAATCTTCTCCCTGATGGATGGCTTCTTCTGATATAATCAAATCAATATTATTCCCGAAGATCAACACAAGATGGCTTTTATTTGTCCTTGGGGCACTTTCGCCTATCAGAAACTTCCTTTCAGTCTCAAGAACACTGGCACAACTTTTCAACGCGCTATGTCTTATGCCTTCCATGATATCAAGCACATCGTGCAACCATATCTTGATGACTTACCTACTCATTCCATGCACCAAGTCGATCATCCAATCCACCTCCAAGCCATTTTTGTCCACTGTTGGTTTTACCATATATGCTTGAATCCTCACAAGTGCGTTTTCTATGTGGAATCCGGCCGACTTCTAGGCTTTATTGTTTCGCGTCAAGGGATCAAGGTAGATTCTTTAAAGGTTGATGTGATCCTTAATCTCTCTCCTCCTTCTACACTTCGCTAGTTACAAAGTTTGCAAGGGAAAGCAAACTTTCTTCGTTGTTTCATCCCGAACTACGCAGAGATAAGTCATGGATTTACATGAATCCTCAAAAAGGGGTCTGAGTTTGTATGGGATACCATTACAAACAAAGCCTTCGAAGCTTTGAAACTATCCCTAACACGTGCTCCGCTTCTCTTACCCCCCGATTACAGTCACAATTATTTCCTCTACCTTGCAGCCTCAGATTACACCATTGCTATGGTTCTCATCCAAGAGGATGATTCTCATGATGAACATGTTATCTATTACTTGAGTCAAAGTCTAACGCCTATCGAAACCAAGTATTTACATGTCGAAAAGCTGGACTTGGCAGCTGTCCAACCAGTTCAATGTTTTCGGCACTATATCCTCTCTCACAAGACTACCATGATTTCTAACTGCAGCACATTCTCACACGTCAATTCCTAGAGGTAAAACACTCCAAATGGATAGTTATACTCTAGGAGTTTGACTTGTAATTCAAACGAGCCAAGTCCAAGAAGTTCTTAGTGTTTGCCAAGTTGATATGTGACTTTCCCTACTCTGAAACGGAAAATGTAGAAGAAGATTCATTACCTGATGAATCCCTTTTCCTCATTAGTTTCGATGATCCTTGGTGTAGTGATATCATCATATATCGCCAAACCTAGACTTTCAGACCTAATTTGTCCAGTATTGACCAGTGTTGAATACGCTACCAAGCCCATCAATATATCATCCTCGAGGATACTCTTTATCGTCGTGGGATTAACTCAGTTTTTCAATGCTGCCTCATGTTAGACAAAGCCGACAAAGCCTTAAATGACTGCCATTTTGGAGCCTGTAGTGGTAATATGTCTGGGTATGCTACTGCCCAAAAGATCTTATGAGTAGGGTATTTTTGGCCTTCTTCATTTAACGATTGCATATTCTCTGTCCAAAAATGCCACGCTTGCCAGACCTATAATCATAAGATATGGTCACATGCTACTCCTCTTCACCCTGTGGTCTTCGTTGGTCCCTTTCCGAAATGGGGCATCGATTTCATGACATGTCACCCCCACTCGGCCGAGGGGCATGGATACATTATTGTAGCCGTAGATTATTTTACGAAATGGGTCAAGGCGATGCTGACATTTGAAAATACTGGAAAGACCGCAACATTATTCATTTTTAGTCACATCATAGGTCATTTTGGTGTTCCTTAGGCTATCGTCACTGATCATGGTAGCCACTTTAGAAACATCATGATGTTCAAACTCACTGAAAAGTTGGGTCCTCACCATGAAAACTCAACGCCCTATTACCCACAAGCCAACGACCAAGTTGAAGCGATTAACAAAGTTCTCATAACTATGCTCTGACGAATGATAGGGATTCACAAAACATGTTGGCACACAATGTTGTTTCCAGCATTGTGGGCTTACAAGACATCCGTGATGTTTGCTACTGGGTTTACACCTTTCCGGTTAGTCTACGGTTTGGAATCCATTCTCCCGATCGAATGTGCAATACCCTCTTTAAAACTAGTTGTTGAACTCCTACCAAACACTTATGCTGAGGAAGAATGTCTATTGTATCTTATGTGATTAGACGAAACTTGACGCAATGCTACCCTAGTCATAGAAGCCCAAAAGAAACGTGTCAAGGCCCAATACGACAAACATGTCAAGCCTCGGATTTTCTCTGAAGGAGATCTGGTTCTCCTCTATGAACAAGATCAAGATATGCTAGGAGATGGAAAATTTGAAGCCATGTGGCGAGGTCCTTATATCGTTAGACGAGTTTTGGAAAAATTATCTTACGGGTTAGTAGATTATGATGGTATCCCTTTGAGTGAACCCATAAATGGATTGTACTTGAAGAAGTACTATGCATAAGATCACCTGTGCACGAGTACTTGTATTTTATTGTATCATACTTCTTGTGTGTTACTGTAGTTTTCTTTTTTTGTTATCTGATTTTCGCCCTTATGTGACATTGTGTTTGATTTCCAGATGTTGGAGTCTTCACTACCCCACATTGGCTTCGGTGATGGCACTAGCCATACTACTCAGAACCTTGCCTCTGCTGCATGGGCAATTTACACCCCTACAAATGAACTTGTCACTCTACATGGTGTGTGCCTCGGTCGTGCGACCAACAATATTGCGCAGTATAGCACCATTATCGAATTATTGATTTATGCTATCTCGCTTAGTATCCTTCACTTGGTTGTGCAACTTGATTTGCAGCTCGTAGTACTACAGTTAAGTAATGTCTATGCTATTCGAAGTCCTACTTTGTTACAGGTGTATTTGCGAATTTGCCTCTTGGAATGTTATTTTGATTATATTGAGTATCAACATATTCCTAGATGTCTAAATACATTAACTGATGCATTAGCTAACTATGTATTAGATAGACATTTGGATCATTTATAAATCAATCACATCAAATTTCACACAACACAAGATAAACCGGTAGAAGTCGTATGTATATATAATGATCAAAAAGTTTTTTACAAAAACGTTCTGTCTGAGGACCAAAATTTCAAAATCTGAAGCTCATAGCTTCTACAAAGTGACATCATGGATGATGTTCACGGTAACACACAACTGCCCGGGAAACCCTACGAAGCACTCAGTCAATGGACTCTGACACTGCCACCGTATGACACTGATAACGTCGTGGAACCCCTCCAAGGGGCATGTCTGCAATGTCTGTTGGCAAACCCTCTAAATTTTGTTCCACTGCTTGATAATCTTCAGCATCCCATCGTGGCACTAGAGCCACCTCTCCTCATCTCTGAATAGGAGAAGTACCAGGTGATCTCTAAGGCCCCATGTCTGTGTCATTAAAAAACAAGTTTTGTAATTAGACTTTGGATGAACATAAAAACATTTGCATATGATAAAATTCACAAAAAAATTGAAAAAGTAAAAAATGTGTACTTCTTACCAAGACCCCCCCCCCTGAGTGCCCTCGGGCAGGGCCAAGTCTAGATCCCCTCGGAAGTCCAACCCGGCATAGGAATAATCATCGACCATCAGCATCTGTGGTCACAACCAATCGAAGAAGGCATCATTGTATTTGATGATTGGTCCAGCTACGTGCTGGGCCATGAGGTTACACCACCTCAGCATTCTTGGATCATTTGGAGCTGGTATACCCCACTCAACTTGCAACCTCAGCAAGGGAACCCTCTCAAGAAAGAAGGACACCAACAAAGACCCGTAACCAAATTGCTTCAGGTCGCCTCTCTTGCATTTGGTCAACTGCCTCTTCACGCTACGAAGGACTGCGTCTGCCCAGTTAAAGATCTAAGGTTCAGTACACTCTATGGAATATTGAAAGTAGCTCTAGAGAGCCATGTGTGAAGTGGAGCTCCCATCCATACGAGGAATGGTGAACAAAATAGTGTGAAGGGTCAAATATTGCACACCCCAAATGGCCACTTTTCCCTTTCTCCTTTCCGCCTCTGGAACATAGTACAAATGACAGTATTCACTCATAGGCAGCCCACCACCTCTACTACCAGTCAAGCTAGTGTGGTACCCACGCCATGACAGTCCTGTCAAGAAGTAAATGTCCTTGATACCCAAGGACAATGTGTGGACCCCTACGTGGAAAACTTGTTGGTCCACATCCCACATATGCATAAGGTACTCCAATAGCCTGACTTGGGCCCTCATACCCGGGATACGAAAGAATTTCAGGAGACCATAGTCTCGTAAAGTGGCAACGGTGCCCGGGTTATTCTCGGTAATAGCATCATCTTCTTCATTCTCTCTTTCATGCCATTCCAGAACCATGGTGATAGCCAAATGCCTGCACAAGACACATAAGAAGAAGGTCAACAAATCTCTTCAACACTTGGTATCTTTTTCATTGAGCAAACTTCAAAGAAATTTTTCACTTTGTAGTTCTCACAGGTGCCCTTTAGGCATAGTGTGAGGTCTTCATAGGTTCCTTTGGGGCCACCTGCGAGAATGATGCATTCTCGTAGGTTCCATGTGGTTGGCCTGCGAGAATGGCTAAGCGCAAATTTGACCCCTAAAACAAACTCAAAAACATGAATTTTACGAATGAAAATGAAAAATTAAACCATGAAAGGATAGAAGACAAGGATCTTACCTCACTGTCGGAGATGGTTCATTGAATGGATGCTCATACCTCCCGCAATTGAGTGCCAAAATTCAAGGGAAAAAGAGGGGTTTTGGGCTAAAATATTGGCAAAGTTACAATGACTATGGTAAAAAGAACTTTTACCCACTTATATTTACTTTTACCATTTTTTGTGGATTTTTATAATTGTTTTCTTTATTAAAACCTAATGCCTAATACCCTTTTGAGTGCGAATCTTTGTAGATATGATGACTTCAACATTCATACACAAGGATACAGATATTTTTTCTCTTTTCATCGCATGTTTAAGTTGTTTTTATAGTTTTTTTCACAAAACCTCGAGCTTAGTCTTTGTTCGTTCTCACGCTCAAAAATACATGAGAACGTGATTGAGCACTTTTATCACTTCTTTGGGCTCGACAAGGTTACACGAAAAAGGAACCCCCTGGAGTTCACTTTAAGCTCTTTTCAAGCTCTCTAAACATGAAAATATCGCCGAGCGACCTTGCTATTTTCATGCTTATTAAAGTATTTGAAGAAAGCATCTGTTGGGCAATAATTTATCTCTTTTTCGGTCTCATCAAACTATTTTACGAAAAAGGAACTGAGAGAGTCCTCTTTTAAGTGTTTTTCCAGACTCTATAATCATGAAAAACCTTCGAGTTTGTTATCTTTGGACTCGTGAAACAAACATCGACAGACCCATATTGGGACCGAACCACTCCTTCCTAGGGTTCATTAAACATACTCTAAAGGACTCATCCGAAGGATGATCTTACATCAACAGTCATATTTTATCCTCCTCAAGCTTGCCTAAAAATAAAGAGGTACTCACCAGAAATGGTGGGGGGAAATTTGGGAAAGGGATGTGTTTTCGTATTCATATTATTGGTAGTAAGTGTCGCTCTTGAACATGACACCCCCTTATTTGTTATCTGAAGCCGGTTTGGGAAATCCATTTGTCTCTCATTCTATTTGCTATAAGGTCATATCTTGAGTCTTCTCCGAGTCAATGCTGCCAAATCATTGGTCGTGTCATTCATATGTTCAAGATAAGTTAATCTAAAACCTCTATTGAGTCGGCCATCTGCAATTGTCCATTCTCTCCGTGTTGGCCTTCCCTGTGTCCAGTCCAACTTACATCATACTCTATTTCACCTTCAAAATATGTTACTCATTTCATGTCACTGATGGGGGATACATCAAGGCCCTCCTGTGATGAGTTTTGTTCCGTCGACTCCATCTCATTATCCAGAAGCAAGACTTAGAAATTCTTTGGTACCTTGGAACTTGCATGCCTCAATGGCAGGTATCCTTGCTTTCGACAGTGGGTTTTCATCATTGACCCCTGCTCAGGAGATTCCATCGAATGTTTGACCTTAACTCATGTATTCACATTCGATGGATTGTACTAGTGTACCTTGGGAGTCATCGACATTAATGGTGATTTCCCTCGCACTTGTTAATGGTTTCATCAATGACCGATAATCAAGTGGTTTCTACCATGTTCGACTTCAACACATGTAATCACATGGTTAGATTCATACTTTTAGGTGACGAGATTGAAGACCATGGGTCCCATCTTTTTGTTCCAGGTTGCGATGGAATATGTATAATTTGTCGACACATAGATCCACTTTGTATGTCTCATGGCTATGTCGTCTCAATTTGAATTTTCTTGCATGGATCCACAGTGTATTCTTGGTGGCTATGTGATATTTTGATGGCATGGATCCATGATGTATGATTGGTGGCCATGACCTATGTTTATGATGTCATCCATCCGTGATCTAAGGATGGGAATGCCTACCTCAGAACTAGTATGATATTCTGTAGATGCTTGGTTGTTCACAGGTTTCCGATTAGGTGCGCTCCTAGTCTCCGACACACACATGTAGTTTACAAAGTATTTCAGCTATCACTGATTCTAGCCTCATACTTTGGGGGGCATTCTGTTACCTATGATTTTGGTCATCTTGATGGTGTATAGACGATGGTGTACTCAGGCTCCTAACAAGAACTTTCTCCTTAGAAAAACGACATTCATTTCCTTCCAGAAAACATATTTGTAAAGAGAGTTCGTAGGCTTCTTATAGCCTAGGGTGCGAGAATGACCCATTCTCGTAGGCCACCTTCATCTAGGGTGTGAACTTCCCGCACTGTGCTCTATAATTAGGGTGCAAACTTGTTTTCAATATTGGAAAAAAGATGAAGTCTCGAGGGTTCTAGAAGGGAATCTTGGTGGGATCATTTTACTGGTTTCCTTGATTTGGTGGGATCATTCTCATCCATGCAACCATATCATCCTCTCCTATATATTGATAGGATTCTCATGGAAAAGGTTAAGCAAGATTAATTGGAGAATTGGTGAAGGAATTGTGTGAAGAACCTAGCTTGAATAGAAGCTTGGAGACTCTAGCAGGTCTATCAAGAGGAATTGGATCTTCTTCATGCAAAGACTAAGCAAGTGTGTGTGCTGGAACCAAGAGTCACCGAAAGGAATCTTGCGACATCAATGCAATTAGGTTGTATCTTCTACTTTCAATTAATATGATACAACGGCATGTCCCTTTCCCATAAAGTCATTCTTACTTTATTTATTTATTTTGTATCATCTTACGGCATGTCATTCTTACGGCATGTCCCTTTCCCATAATCATATCATCTAATCAAATGCACAAATGTCATATATATAAAACAATCAAACCCAATTGTCCACTCCCTAACTTGATCCAAAGTCCAAGGGTTTCATCGATGCCTTAGCATCCTCAAGGTACAAATTTTGCACACTCAAGACAACCGATTCAATAGCACCTATCTAAGTCAATATATCAAAATAGCATATAATCACATCCATCATGCCTCATAATAATAATCAACGATTAAAGGTATAATAATATGCATCTCTTGCAAGCATATTCCCTCAAAGAATAAGTTCTCTCAGTGCGCACAAGAGCGGGATGTTACATTTTATGAGATTCAACCTTAATATACAAGTAAGAGAGATAAGTTGAATTTATGGCATCCAACCTTAATATAGATGTAAGAGAGATAAGTCTAATTTATGTTATTCAAAGTTATAATATAGGACCTATAGCATGAATAATCCTTAATATACATGTAAGATACCAGATAAATCTAATTTATAACATTGACATAGTATTGATTTATGAAATCAACATGGTATCCATTGTTAATAATATATACCAACATGCCCAACTATAGAGGGAAAGATGGTGAAATAATTGATTAGATAGAATTATAAGGAAATAATTATGCCATGTGTAAAGAAAATTAGTGGTTTAATGCTATGAATAACTAATCAAATCGATGGTAGGATATTGTGATCAAAGAAAAATAATTAAAGGAAAAGGATGACATGAGCTCCAAATCAAAAACTGATAGAAGTGATAGAAGTAGAATAACAAATTACATTTATAAATATCAGTTTTTCGTCTGCTCATGTTTTTAGACGGAACCTTTTTGGTGCAAGATCAGGCGTTGAAATCAACGTCTCACCTGCGTTCCCTGAAACATATGACCCAGACACAGTCCCTTTTACTACTTCTTATTATTTTCCTGGTACAGAAGCTCCGCGATATGACCACATCTTGATCGTCCCTATAGAAATGGTCCATTACACAGACACTATGAGTATTCACACTGGGATTACAGCGGCTAGTCAAGCCCCCATCAGCACACCGCTCTCGCCCAGTGTCGCCCCGACGATTCCACCTGGATATCGTGCGTTGAATGCTTCTATTCCCACTCCTATGCAAACCCCATTCAGAACTCCTGGTGGTACCTCTTCTTCTGGGCACTCTCCTTCTAGCTTCATTCCGACACTTCCTCAACCCCCTTTCGGAGGACCTTTCTCATCCTCTACCAGCAACACTAATCCTAGTGGAATTATTCCATCATTCACACCAAATTACTAGATTCCTGTTGGTGGACAATTTCACCAAGGAGGTTTCACTCAACCCCCCCTTGTAGGGAAAATTCATATTGGAACACAAATCTCAATTGGAACACAACCCCCAATTGGAACATAACCCTCGATTGGAGGACAACCCCCACCGACCCCACCCTACAGACAAAACATACCTCCATCCTTGGCCCAGTATGGGAACCATCTAATACAACATAATCCTCAATCAACTGGGGGGTAGCAACTTCCAGCTACATCCGTTATATCCCCTAGTATAGGAAAACCATATCCAGGTATGTCCAATCCTATTTGGCTCTTGAATGCTCAAACTCACGTCCCTATTCAAGGATACAATCGCATGAGCTACTTTCCTCCACAACAACCATCGAATCTGCTTGAGTCTTCACATTATATGCAGACTGCTTATGGTCCCACTGGTTTTCCAATAGGGCTCCCTCCTCAAAGCCACCAGTACCTACATGTAAATAGGCAGTTACCCTTCTTGGCCACTTTGGATCTCCCAGATCTGTCAAGGATTTTAAATGATCCAATTCGTCACTCTCCCCAATGGCCTGCTAGACTAGCCAAGCTACCATTGGACATCCCTAAATTCGATGTAAAAGCGGGAGAGGACCCAAACAATCACGTCATGACTTTTCACCTCTGGTGCTCATCTAACGCCTTGATGAATGACTCTATTCATTTACGTCTTTTTCAAAGAACTCTCACGGGTTCTGCCCCAAAGTGGTATATAGAATTACCTCGAGGTTTCTTCACTGAATTCAACACCCTATCTATGGATTTTCTCACCCACTACCAGTTACCGATCTGTTATGAAATGGGGATCGAGATTTTGAGTTCTTTCAAACAAACCAAAGCCACTCATATATCCTATCACATTCATGAGTGGCGAAGGAGACAATGTCTCATAAAACTCAAACTTCCCGACTAGTTGTTGGTAGAGTCGTTCACAAAATCATTCATGAACGACATCGCTCATGACATCACCATGGATGGAGTTGTCACTAAAGAATAGGCCATAAGTCGTGCTAAATACCTCGACCTCGTTTACTCACAAATGGGTACTCTTTATAACTTACTCCCTGATGCACCTTGTCCTTCCACTTCCACCACTTCAACTACTCCAGCTGCCTCTCATGCAGCCGACGGTGTGATTGGAACTTTCCATGCCCAACCACATTCTGCCTCAAGCACCAACCCCAAACCTGCTTCTTCTAATGTTCAAAATTCTCCGTCTCCTACCCCTCCCACTGGCAAGGCTTCTAGGGTAAATGTAGTTCAATCTACCCTAGCCGGTAAAAACAAATCTCAAAAAGGAAAGGGTAAGAATAAGCAGAACAAAAATAATTTACAAGCAGAGAAAACCAAAACTCTGCCTGTTGACGATAGGGATAAGCGCAAACTTCGATACCCTTGTCTTATCTGTGGTGATGATCACTACACAAAGGATTGTGCATGACGCGTTGAGGTCACTAAGTTCCTTCAAGGAGCCCCGGAACCACCTGCTTCGACCGTTTTGTCCCAACCCTTCCCCTCTCAACAACAGGCCCAATTGGTCATTCATGACCAACCTTCCCCTTCTACTACGTCCTATGTATTGATGTGTACTAGCGATTCAAAGAAGAATGACATTGCACTCACCACTCGAGCCAAATATTATTCTCCCTCTAAAGAGAAGGTTGATGATCTACCTCCTTCATTGGTACAACCCGCTCTTGCGACTCCACCTACCAACGGTCCTCTTCATCTCGAATGACCGAGCCTTGACACAGCTCTTGGACCCCCTCCAAAGGGCGTCATTCAGTCATCGACTTTCAATCCTCATGCTTGTGCTGCCCAAAACTACAGCATTGTCAAAGATCTGGCCCAAGCACCTTTCGCGATGTCAGCCCTCGAAGTCCTTCAAAGTTTTCCTACACAACGGAAGGCACTATTGAAAGCTATCAGTGGAATCGACCTAACGGACACAAATTTAATAATTTTTTATTTGGAATATCACATTCCACGGTTACCCCCTCAACTTGTGTTACAAATCCAAGTGATTGTCTCCGACAAAAACATTTGTAGAACCGTCATCGAGGAGGGTGCCTCGACGTGTGTCATGTATATTACCTGCTGGAAAGCCATCGACTCTCCCTCTTTGATTGAATCCCATAACACTTTCAAAGACTTCAATGGCTCTAGTTTTAATCCTTACGGTGTCCTTCCTTCGTTGCCAATCACGCTAGAAGGAAAAACGGTCCAAGTCGAAGTGGAAGTCTTCGACGTCCCTCTCAATTAAAATCTTCTGCTTGGCCATAGTTGGATCGATTCCATGCACATAGTTGTGTCAACTCTTTTTCGTGTTGTACATTTCCCACGTCAAGGAAAGATAGTCACCGTCAACCAATTAGCCTTCTTTAACTCGGATATGCATACTGGAAAGATACCATTCATCACTAAAACCCCACCGGGTTATGAGAACGTCGGTGTAGGTCTTCTCAAAGACTCTTAGTTAATGGGTACTTTCCCCATTCCACCACACGATGTTCCACACTCATCCGTTGCTTCAATCAACATGATATCCACCTCGATTCACGAAACCCCTGCATCTCACAACCCATGGATGGTACCTGACCTTGGCGATCATCTTCGTTACAATGACGAAATGTCTTTAAGTCTGATCAAATATGCCTATCAAGCCATTCAATCGGCAACCCCTTCTACCCCCTCTCTTGGTGATTTATCTCTAGATCCTTTCCGTTTCATTTTTCCCACAGACGGGATGATCATGTCTGTCATGGAAGACACCCCTTGGAATGATGGATATCATCATTCCATCCTATTCCTAGAGCAACATACCATCGAGAACAATCAACAGATCTCGACCCCGTCAACCGTTGTCATCATTACAACTGTTCCTGAGTCCACACACGATGTGTTTTCCAAAGGGAACCTAAGCAATATCTCACCCACTATTCCCCTCGACATATCCATCAAACCTGGAATTGTCGAAAATGTGCATATCGGAGCTTCGTGTTCCCCTGACGAAATCATCACCTACACATCACTTTTCAAAGAGTTTTGTGACGTATTTTCCTGGAGCTACGAAGAAATGTCGGGTATCGACTCCGACATTGTGATACATAAGATCAAGACATACCCAGACGCTAAACCCATCCGACAACACCTTCATCCAGTTCACCCACATAAAGCGGCTACTATCAAGCTTGAAGTCGAGAAACTTCTCAAAGCCAACTTTATTTACCCGGTGGCCCTCACTGACTGTGTTTCCAATCTTGTCCCAATTGAAAAGAAACAAGGCACGATTCATGTATGCATTGATTATAGGGATATTAACAAAGCTTGTCCTAAAGACAAATTTCCTACCCCCTTCGTTGATTAGATTGTCGACGATTGCACCAGAAGCGAAATCTTCTCCCTGATGGATGGTTTCTTAGGATATAATCAAATCAATATTGTTCCCGAAGATCAACACAAGATGGATTTTATTTGTCCTTGGGGCACTTTCGCCTATCAGAAACTTCCTTTCAGTCTCAAGAAAGCTGGCGCAACTTTTCAACATGCTATGTATTATGCCTTCCATGATATCAAGCACATCGTGCAACCATATCTTGATGACTTACCTGCTCATTCCATGCACCAAGTCGATCATCCAATCCACCTCCAAGCCATTTTTGTTCACTGTCAGTTTTACCATATACGCTTGAATCCTCACAAGTGCGTTTTCTACGTGGAATATGACCGACTTCTAGGTTTTATTGTTTCACGTCAAGGGATCAGGGTAGATTCTTTAAAGGTCGAGGTGATCCTTAATCTCCCTCCTTCCACACTTCACTAGTTACAAAGTTTGCAAGGAAAAGAAAACTTTCTTCATCGTTTCATCCCGAACTACGCTGAGATAACTTATGGATTTATGCGACTCCTCAAAAAGGGGTCTGAGTTTGTATGGTATACCATCGCAAACAAAGCCTTTGAAGCTTTGAAATTGTCCTTCACACATGCTCCACTTCTCTTCCCCCCCGATTACAGTCACAATTATTTCCTCTACCTTGCAGCCTCAGATTACACCATTTCTATGGTTCTCATCCAAGAGGATGATTCTCATGATGAACATGTTATCTATTACTTGATTCAAAGTCTAACGCCTACCGAAACCAAGTATTTACATGTCGAAATGCTGGCCTTGGCAGCTGTCCAACCAGTTCAACGTTTCCGGCACTATATCCTCTCTCGCAAGACTACCATGATTTCTAACTGCAACACATTCTCACACGTCAATTCCTAGAGGGAAAACACTCCAAATGGATAGTTATACTCTAGGAGTTTGACTTGTAATTCAAACGAGCCAAGTCCAAGAAGTCCTTAGTGTTTCCCAAGTTGATATGTGACTTTCCCTACTATAAAACAGAAAATGTAGAAGCTGATTCATTACCTGATGAATCCCTTTTCCTCATTAGTTATGATGATCTTTGGTATGGTGATATCATCATATATCTCCAAACCCAGACTTTCCGACCTAATTTTTCCAGTACTGACCGGTGTCGAATACGCTACCAAGCCCGTCAATATATCATCCTTGAGGATACTCTTTATCGTCATGGGATTGACTCAGTTTTTCGATGCTGCCTCATGTTCGACAAAGCCAAGAAATCCTTAAATGACTACCATTCTGGAGCTTGTAGTGGTAATATGTCTAGGTATGCTACTGCCCAGAAGATCTTATGAGTAGGGTATTTTTGGCCTTCTTCATTTAACGATTTCATATTCGCTATCCAAAAATGCCATGCTTGCCAGACCTATAATCATAAGATACGGTCACATCCTACTCCTCTTCACCCTGTGGTCTTCGTTGGTCCTTTCTGAAGTGGGGCATAGATTTCATGACATGTCACCCCCACTCGGTCGGGGGGCATGGATACATTATTGTCGTCATAGATTATTTTACGAAATGCATCGAGGCGATGCTGACATTTGAAAATACTGGAAATACCGCAACATTATTCATTTTTAATCACATCATAGCTCATTTTGGTGTTCCTTAGGCTATCGTCACTGATCACGGTAGCCACTTTAGAAACTTCATGATGTCTGAACTCACTGAAAAGTTGGGTCTTCGCCATGAAAACTCAACACCCTATTACCCACAAGCCAACAGCCAAGTCGAAGTGATTAACAAAGTTCTCATAACTATGCTCCGACGAATGATAGGGATTCACAAAACATGTTGGCACACAATGTTGTTTTCAGCATTGTGGGCTTACAGGACATCTGTGACGTCCGCTACTGGGTTTACACCTTTCCAGTTAGTCTATGATTTGGAATCCATTCTCCTGATTGAATGTGAGATACCGTCTTTAAAACTAGTTGCTGAACTCCTACCAAACACTTATGTTGAGGAAGAATGTCTATTGTATCTTATGTGATTAGACGAAACTTGACGCAATGCTACCCTAGTCATAAAACCCAAAAGAAACATGTCAAGGCCCAATACAACAAACATGTCAAGCCTCGGATTTTCTCCGAAGGAGATCAGGTTCTCCTCTATGAACAAGATCAAGATATGCTAGGAGATGGAAAATTTGAAGCCATGTGGCGAGGTCCTTATATCGTTAGACGAGTTTTGGAAAAAGGATCTTATGAGTTAGTAGATTACGATGGTATCCCTTTGAGTGAAACCATAAACGGATTGTACTTGAAGAAGTACTATGCATAAGATCACCTATGCATGAGTACTTGTATTTTATTGTATCATACTTCTTGTGTGTTACTGTAGTTTTCTTTTTTCTTTATCTGGTTTCCGCCCTTATGTGACGTTGTGTTTGATTTCTAGATGTTGGAGTCTTCACTACCCCACATTGGCTTCGTTGATGGCACCAACCATAGTACTCAGAACCTTTCTTCTGCTGCATGGGCAATTTACACCCCTACAAACGAAGTTGTCACTCTACATGGTGTGTGGCTCGGTCGTGCGACCAACAATATTATGGAGTATAGCACCGTTATCGAATTGTTGATTTATGTTATCTCACTTAGTATCCGTCACTTGGTTGTGCAACTTGATTCACAGCTCGTAGTACTACATTTAAGTAATGTCTATGCTATTCGAAGTCCTACTTTGTTACAGGTGTATTTGCGAATTCGCCTCTTGGAACGTTATTTTGATTATATTGAGTATCAACATATTCCTAGATGTCTAAATACATTAACTGATGCATTAGCTAACTATGTATTAGACAGACATTTGGATCATTTATAAATCAATCACATCAAATTTCACACAACACAAGATAAACCGGTAGAATTCGTATGTATATATAATGATCAAAAAGGTTTTTACAAAAATGTTCTGTCCGAGGACCAAAATTTCAAAATCTGAAGCTCATAGCTTCTACAAAGTGAAGTCATGGATGATGTTCACAGTAACACACAACTGCCCGGGAAACCCTATGAAGCACTCAGCCAATGGACTCTGACACACCCACCGTATGACACTGATAACATCATGGAACCTCTCCAAGAGGCATGTCTGGAATGTCTGCTATCAAACCCTCTAAATTTTGTTCCACTAGTTCATAATCTTCAGCATCCCATCGTGGCACTGGAGCCACCTCTCCTCATCGCTGAATAGGAGAAGTACCAAGTGGTTGCTAAGGCCCCACGTCTGTGTCATTAAAAAACAAGTTTTTTAATTAGACTTTGGACGAACATAAAAACATTTGCATATGATAAAATTCACAAAAAAATTGAAAAAGTAAAAGATGTGTACTTCTTACCAAGATCCCCCCACTGAGTGCCCTCGGGCAGGGCCAAGTCTATATCCCCTCGGAAGTCCAACTCGGCATAGGCATAATCATCGACCATCAGCATCTGTGGTCGCAACTAGTCGAAGAAGGCATGATTGTATTTGATGATTGGTCCAACTACGTGCCGGGCCATGAGGTTACACCACCTCAAAATTCTTGGATCATCTGGAGCCAGTAGACCCCACTCAACCTGCAACCTCAGCAAGGGAATCCTCTCAAGAAATAAGTACACCAACAAAGAACCATAACCAAATTTCTTCAGGTCGCCTCTCCTGCATTTGGTCAACTGCCTCTTCACGCTACGAAGGACTGCGTCTACCCAGTTAAAGACCCGAGGTTCAGTACACTCTATGGCACACTGAAAGTAGGTCTGGAGAGCCATGTGTGAAGCGAAGCTCCCATCCATACAAGCAATGGTGAACAAAATAGTGTGAAGGTTCAAATCCTACACACCCCAAATGGCCACTTTTCCCTTGCTCCTTTCCGCCTCTGGAACATAGTACAAATGGTAGTATTCACTCATAGGCAGCCCACTACCTCTACTACCAGTCAAGCTAGTGTGGTACCCACGCCATGATAGTCTTGTCAAGAAGTAAACATCCTCGATATCCAAGGACAATGTGTGGACCCCTACGTGGAAAACTTGTTGGTCCACGTCCCACATATGCACAAGGTACTCCAATAGCCTGACTTGGGCCCTCATACCCAGGATACGAAAGAATTTCAGGAGACCACAGTCTCACAAAGTGGCAATGGTGCCCGGGTTATTCCCGACAATAGCATCATCTTCTTCGTTCTCTCTTTAATGCCATTCCAGAGCCATGGTGATAGCCAAATGCCTACACAAGACACATAAGAAGAAGGTCAGCAACTCTCTTCAACACTTGGTATCTTTTTCATTGAGCAAACTTCAAAGAAATTTTTCACTTTGCAGTTCTCGCAGTTTCCCTTTAGGCACAGTGTGAGGTCTTCATAGGTGCCTTTGGGGCCACCTGCGAGAATGATGCATTCTCACAGGTCCCATGTGGTTGGCCTGTGAGAATGGTTGAGCACAAATTTCACCCCTAAAACAAACTCAAAAACATGAATTTTACCAATGAAAATGAAAAATTGAACCATGAAAGGATAGAATACAAGGAGCTTACCTCACTGTCGGAGACAGTTCGTTGAATGGATGCTCATACCTCCCACAATTGAGTGCCTAAATTCAAGGGAAAAAGAGGGGTTTTGGGCTAAAATATTGGCAAAGTTACAATGACTATGGTAAAAAGAACTTTTACCCACTTATATTTACTTTTACCATTTTTTGTGGGTTTTTATAATTGTTTTCTTTATTAAAACCTAATGCCTAATACCCTTTTGAGTGCGACTTTTTTCAGATATGATGACTTCGACATTCATACACAAGGATACAGATATTTTTTCTCTTTGCATCGCATGTTTAAGTTGTTTTTATGGTTTTTTTCACAAAACCTTGAGCTTAGTCTTTGTTCGTTCTCACGCTCGAAAATACATGAGAGCGTGATTGAGAACTTTTATCGCTTTTTTGGGATCGACAAGGTTACATTAAAAAGGAACCCCCTAGAGTTCAATTTAAGCTCTTTTCAAACTCTCTAAACATGAAAAGATCGTCGTGCGACCTTGCTATTTTCATGCTCATTAAATTATTTGAAGAAAGCATATGTTGGGCGATAATTTATCTCTTTTTTGGTCTCATCGGTCTATTTTATGAAAAAGGAACTGAGAGAGTCCTCTTTTAAGTGTTTTTCCAGACTCTATAATCATGAAAAACCTTCGAGTTTGTTATCTATGGACTCGTTAAACAAACATCGACAGACTCGTATTGGGACCGAACCACTCCTTCCTAGGGTTTGTTAAACATACTCCGAAGGACTCATCCGAAGGATGAGCTTACATCAACAAGCATATTTTATCCTCCTCAAGCTTGCCTAAAAATAAAGAGGTATTCACCAAAAATGGTGGGGCAAAATTTTGGAAAGGGATGTGTTTTCGTATTCATATTATTGGCAGTAAGTGTCACTCTTGAACATGACACCCCCTTATTTGTCATCTGAAGATGGTTTGGGAAATCCATTTGTCTCTCATTTGATTTTCTATAAGGTCATATCTTGAGTCATCTCCGAGTCAATGCTACCAAATCATTGGTCGTGTCATTCATATGTTCAAGACAAGTTCATCTGAAACCTCTATTGAGTCGTCCATCTGTAGTTGTCCATTCTCTCTGTTTCGACCTTCCCTGTGTCCACTCCAACTTACATCATACTCTGTTTCACCTTCAAAATATGTTACTCATTTCATGTCATTGATGGGGGATACATCAAGGCCCTCCTGTGATAATTTTTGTTCTGTCGACTCCAGCTCATTATCCGGAAACAAGACTTAGAAATTATATGCTACCTTGGAACTCGCATGCCTCAATGGTAGGTATCCTCACTTTCGACAATGGGTTTTCATCATTGACCCCTGATCGGGAGATTCTGTCGAATATTTGACCTCAACTCATTTATTCACATTCGGTGGATTGTACTAGTGTACCTTGGGAGTCATCGACATCAATGGTGATTTCCCTCGCACTTGTTAATGGTTTCGTCAATGACCGATAATCAAGTGGTTTCTACCATGTTTGAATTCAACACATGTAATCACATGGTTAGATTCATACTTTTAGGTGACGGGATTGAAGACCTTGGGTCCCATCTTTTTGGTTCAGGTTGCGATGGAATATGTATAATTTTCCGACACATAGATCCACTTTGTATGTCTCATGGCTATGTCATCTCAATTTGAATTTTCTTGCATGGATCCACAGTGTATTCTTGGTGGCTATGCAATATTTTGATGGCATGGATCCACGATGTATGATTGGTGGCCATGACCTATGTTTATGATGTCATCCATCCATGATCTAAGTATGGGAATGCCTACCTCAGAACTAGTATGATATTCTGTAGATGCTTGGTTGTTCACAGGTTTTCGATTAGGTGCGCTCCTAGTCTCCGACACACACATGCAGTTTACAAAGTATTTCGGCTATCATTGATTCTAGCCTCATACTTTGGGGGGCATTCTGTTACCCATGATTTTGGTCATCTTGATGGTGTATTGACGATGGTGTACTCAGGCTCCTAACAAGAACTTTCGCCTGAGAAAAGTGGCATTCATTTCCTTCCAGAAAACATATTTGTAAAGAGAGTTCACAGGCTTCTTATAGTCTAGGGTGCGAGAATGACCCATTCTCGCAGGCCACCTTCAGCTAGGGTGCAAACTTTCCGCACTGTGATCTATACTTAGGGTGCGAACTTGCTTTCAATATTGGAAACAAGATGAATTCTCGAGGGTTATAGAAGGGAATCTTCTAGAAAATGGGTTGGCATTCGAATGGTTATCATTTTACTGGTTTCCCTGATTTGGTGGGATCATTCTCATCCATGTAACCATCTCATCGTCTCCTATATATTGATAGGATTCTCATGAAAAAGGTTAAGCAAGATTAATTGGAGAATTGGTGAAGGAATTGTGTGAAGAACCTAGCTTGAACAGAAGCTTGGAGACTCTAGCAGGTCTATCAATAGGAATTGGATCTTCTTCATGCAAAGACAAAGCAAGTGTGTGTGTTGGAACCAAGAGTCACCGAAAGGAAGCTTGCGACATCAATGCAATTAGGTTGTATCTTCTACTTTCAATTAATATGATACAACGACATGTCCCTTTCCCATAAAGTCATTCTTACTTTATTGTGTAATTCCTTGATCATACACATAAGTTGACGATTGAATACATTTTTCTATCTTCACTTGGGTTGGTTTGTGTTGTCTTGGTATTGACCTCACGAGAGCACTGGAGTGAAGCGAGAGCAACAGAGACCTAAGGAAGTGATACAAAGGTATGTCACTTGTTCCTCCTTACTAGATATTTCTATGGTTGTAACTTAGGGAAAGAGTCATGTCCTATTCTATTTTGTTCTAGATCCAGGTGGATCCAGGGAGATCTATTAGTGTCCGCACCTACCGATTATTTTGATAACAACCTTCACCCTTCTCTCTAAGGCTTCAAACTCTTGATACATCTCAGTAAAATCTATGTTGTCTACTCCCTCTTCTTTTTCTCCTGCTGCAAGCTTCAGTGCTGCAGTCATTTTAGCTTCCTGGCTGAAAAATTTGAGCCATTCCTCCTAATGTTTCTTTTCCTCTACTTGGGAAGCCTCTGATATCTGCTCCATTTCCTCGATAGTCACAGCTGGTTGTCTTTCCCTTGTTGTTGCATCGACAACACACACGTTGGCCTCGACTAGGCTAAGTGGAAGGAATATCTCCATTCCTTCGATCATCAGAATGCTCTCCTGATCCTCCTTCTCTGTTAGTTGTCCTTACTGATATGAACTTATCTTTGAGCTCATTTTCTCTTCCCTACCCTCCTGGTAGTATGGGATTTATTCTCTACTACTCTCTGGGTAGTCTATGAGATCCTCAGATCTCATCTCATTGCCCTCCTGGAAATTTGAATTTCCGGTTCTACCCTCTTGGCAGTCTATGAGATCTCGCAGTGATCTCATCTCATTTCCCTCCTGGAAATGCAAAATTCCCTCGCTGTCCTCCTGGAATTCTATGATATCCCGCAGTGACCTCATTTCATTGCCCTCTTGGCAATCAAGGATTTTTGTTCTGCCCTCTTGGCAGTTTACGAGATCATACAGTGATCTCTCTCCCTCATCACTGAGATTCCTCCTAGCCTCTGCTTCACATATTTGAACCATTTCCATATGTTCATCCCTGAGGCTTTCAGCATGCCTCAACCATCCTCTCATCAACCTTTGTTGTCTTCTGGCCATCTGACTAGCCATTTTACCTTTATATTCACGGGCCATTCATACACCCAATGTGATCTTGCATCCTACTACATCCACAATGAAAGTTCCTCCATCCTCACTCTGATCTCCGAGAGCTCTTTATCCATCTCAGCCTTGCTCGGTTGCTGGCGGTTCTTCTATACACCTCGCTGTGATACCACTTGATGTGTATCAAAGTGTTTTCCTCTATATTTTATACCTCCTCTACCTGCAATATACAAACAGACTCAGGCTCTGATACCACTTCTGGTGCATATCAGAGTATTCTTTTCCTTTCCTTCTGCCTCCTTTTGCCTACAGTATACAGACAAAAATCAAACTCTGATACCAAACTTGATGTGGATCCCCTGACCCTCGGGCCGAGATCCGCTCACAGGATCATTCAAATCTCCTTGAGCTGAAGTGGCTCCTTTGATTCCCTCTGTACCCTTCAATGAATCCCTGATCCACAAGTCCTTCAAAAACTCCACCTGTGCAAACAAGAACTAGGCAGGCGCTTCACCCTCACGTGACCATAACTGGCCTTGGCACAAGTACCTTTCACAACTTGCAATTCGAGAGTTCGTGGGTCGAAGACCCTTGACTCCTCTTTTCCAAACTCTCGATACCCGAGATTGTGATATGGGTATAGCCCCTTCTTTGCTAGCTCCTTTATCAGCGACCACCTGCTAGGGCTTAACTCTAACACTCTTTGCTACTCATGACTTCACGAGTTGAAGGATTGAACCTTCCTGCTCCTCTTTCATGAACCCACGAGACATGATAAGTCAGCGATGGGTTGACTCCCCTTTCACACTACTCTCAACTCACAATCTCGCAAGTTGGGGTGTCAAGCTCTCGTGCTCTCCTCTAGCAAATCTATAAAGTACAATAAGTGAACAAGATGTTGACTCCTTCCCAGGCGACGAGTATCCACCTATCAACCACACGGTCCCCACCTGATGGACATGACGTATGTTCGCCCAATCCCTCGACGCTCGGCACTTTGCAACTTCTACCATCAAAAGGAAGTTCTTCCAAACCCTGAACCTTCGATACGCAATGTATCGAGATGCTAGATCTCATGACTCTCCTTCCTCCTTGGTCAACGGTTAAGATCGCATTGTGATCTCGCGACTCGAAACTTTGTAGAGCAAAGGCCTCTACCTCCCAGCTCAAGATACCCGAATCCACGATATGGCATAGATCTCTACCACCTGTCCTCCAAGATGGATGGTCTTGATTCCTTCGGGACTTTGCAAGTCGCGATGTCAAAAGAATTCCCTGTTCCTCTCTCTGATGTTGAATCCTCAAGATATGAGGATCTCATGACATGCATCCTCCTAGATGGACGATTCTGATGTCTTCGGAACTTCATGAGTCGAGACTTCCTCCCTCCCGACTCTTACCTATCAGACTCCCGATATTTGAAACCCTGATGGTTCCTCAGATTACTACCACGCATCCTCTTCAACGATGGATATTCTTGATCCTTTTGGGATTTCATGGTTCCTCTCCTCTACGCATACGAGATTAAATCTCGTGTAGCTCCTCCCAGATCCGATGGTTATCAGCTATCTGTTCTAGATTTGACGGCCCATATCTCTCTCTTTTGTTGTGCTCTCCTATGTCGTTTGGACATGAAACTTCAACAATCCAAATATTTTCCTCTGCTCGATCCGATGGCAGTTGTAGCTCCTCCCTCAATCCTGGAATTCCTCCCAAGTTGGAAGATTTCCAATGTATCAAAGGTCTCAGCCTTTGCTTCTCTGTGAACCCTGTATCCTTGGTATCGCCTGCATTCTTGAAGATGCTTTCCCTCATGAGCTTCAGGACTGTGAAACCTTGAAGGGTTTCCCCGACTGCCTGCACTCCTTACAGCTATTGCTCTGTGCACAAAGGCATTGTCTCTCATGATCTTTGTTTTCCTTGAATCCTTGAAGGATTATTCGACCTCTGCTCTCCTTGCAGGGTCCTTACACACACGAAGGTCCTATATGTCATGTGCTTCTCTGTTGCTCAGACCTCTAAATCCTTTGTCCCTTTCTCTCCTTGAAAGGATGGAAATGCCCTCTGGAAACCTCCTTCTCAAGCACTCCTTGCTGAGCCTGCAGGGTGTTTAGCAACCCTGTGAAGGTTTTCTTCCTTACACTTCTCCTATTTGAACTAAAGGAGTTCTTCTATGCACTATTGCACTCACTCAATGCCCTCCTGGCAGAGCACTACAGAACATTCAGTAGTTTTGTATTCTTTTTGAACTCAAGATAGAGTTCTCCTATGCACTCTAGTACCTGCTCAATACCCTCCTGGCAGAGCTTCCAGAATCCTCAATGATTCTGATTTCTCCTTGAACCCACAATGGACTTCTCCTCTGTACTCTATGCACGTGTTGAATGCCCTCCTGGCAAAGCTCTACAAAACCCCTCAGTGATTCTGTCTTCTATTGTGTCCTCCTCTACACAGTTTCTCCTCCAAGGTGTTCAACAACCTTGAGATTTCCTCCTTGAGCCAATGACTTCGGCTGGTGTGCCCTCCTGGCACGTCCTTTCCCAAATTTTGTAGAATTCAGGAATGCATCTATGCACTGGCTTTCAGAACCCGCAGCGTTCTGTCACACTCTCTTGGCATGAAGCCTCAAAGAATCCCAAACTTGAAATCAAAGAACCCACAAATAGCAAAATCTATCTGTCCTTACAAATTCCTACTAACACAGATTTACAGCATATAAAGAACACACAAAGACATTCATAAACACATAAAGACACATAGAAAATCATGTAGAAAATTTGCTCTTTATATTAATATGAAATGCCTCCTTTATAGGGTGTTCTTGAGCTCAGACATTGACATAGTCTCAGCTCCTTCTCTTCTCTATCTGCACTACTGTCATAGACTCTCACGCAAAGATCTCCTAACTACTTTTTCCAAAAAAATATCCAATTTCTTTTACATGAGAGGGCTCTTCGAGCTCTTCCCTCCATCTCACCTACTCTATTCAATTACATTAACTTTACATTGAATGGGTTTTCTAGTCCATATCAGAGCTAGATCCATCCTTACAACCATCAAAGGCTACTTCTATCTAATGCCTACTCAAAGGCACGGCTTTGGCTCTACCAGCCTTACATACATTTAATACAATTTCAAATTAAAAATGTGAGAGGACTAGCGCCTCTCTTCCTTGAATGCGCTCTTTGAATGCACTGAGTGGGCTGGCTGGCTAGTGCATGGTTGGATGGAGTGATGCTCCTGCATCACAAATGGAGAAGTGGAGCTCCACATGGGCTCAAAAGGCTTCTTCATAGAAGTATTCATGAACCTGGAGGACACAGATAGAGTCTTTGAGGGAGGTAAATACTTACATGCCTTAGTAAGACTCTACATGCGACCATGGAAGGAAAATTTCTCCCCCAAAAAAGAGACCTTCAAAAAGGTATCGGTCTAGATGATATTTTATTCATTATCTCTAGACTATTGGTTACCCTCTACTTTCGAAGCAATAGGAAACAAACTGGGGAAATATGTGAAGACCTCAGAAGCCACCTTAAAAGGGAGATATACATCTTATGCAAAAATCTACATAGAAATGGATGTGTCCATAGCATGGCCAGAAGCCATAAGTATTGAGTTCAGGGATGAGGAATGGATCCAAAACATATATTACGAAAAGATCCCCTTCAGATGCAGAAGATGCCATGAAAATGGCCACCTGGTCAGAGAATTCCCTCTTAATAAAAAACAGGAAACGAAAAACCCCAAAACACAAAAATATGAGGATAGATTAAAACCGAACCCCAAAAGCAGAACAAACAAAAATCAGAGAAGAACCCCAATAAGAAGTAACCTGGAGACCTGGAATAAAATGGAAGGAAGGGACAAAACCAAAAAAGGGGAAGAAAATGAAAAGGATGCACCAAAAGCTCAAGAAATCAGAGAACAAGCAACAAAAGAGCCCATCGATCGACCAAGTGACGAGAAGGAACAGGGGAGTTGCACAACCCTAATGGATGGATAAATCAGAGATGACAACACCCCCATGCAAGATGCAGAAGGAGATGCGGAAATGACCCCAAGAGAAGTAGGCACAAAAGATCCTGATCTCAGAGACCTTGTGGAAAGGGAAGGGATAGATTTCACGAACATATTGAATCAATGGAAAAGATAGGGAGTAGAAAATGTACCAACAAATCAACTCTATCGCATTCAGTACATGTTTCTCCTAAGGGAGGAAGCCAAAGCTAGACATCTAAAGCACACACATGGGAATATTAGACACCTAGGAGTCAAAGTTGGCGAGGGAAAACCATAGTTCTCACCCAAGGATACGCGGAGGAAAAAAGGTAGGAAATCAAATAGTGTGGTCATATAGGAGCTTGGAGCGCTACTGATAATATCGGGTAAGATCAAGAAACTCTTTCCCAACTCCCCCCCACATGTTTAAATGAAGGTTATAACCTGGAATATAAGATGCCTAAACAACCCGAGAAAGCAAAGAATTCTTAGGACTAGATTAAAGAAAGAACAACCAATTCTTTGTTTTATACAAGAAATAAAATGCAATACAGACAGAATGGAGAAAATCAGTAAACAACAATGGCGCAAGTACAAGATGGTGGCTATCGGGGGCCACCAAATGGCAGGAGGAATCCTCACCTTGTAGAACCCACAAGTACTCAGCCTAATAGCAGCCGAAGCAAACAAGCACACCCTTATAGTTTGCATGAAAATCATTGGGAACACAGAGGTGATTCTATGCACTAATGTGTATGGGCNACGTGATGTCCGATCTCTGCGGACATCACGTACTCAAAACTAATAATGGCCAGTTCACCTGGAACAATAAATGGATGAACCATTATGAGGTTGCAACAAGACTCGACATATTCCTTGTATCAGAGTCAATCATTATGCAGGGGCTAAACTTAGATTACAACATCCTCCCCTAGGGGGGATCTGATCACTAGCCAGAGCAACTAGAAGCAGGTTTCCAAACCACAGCAAAGAATAGACCCTTCAGATTTGAGAAATTCTAGATTGAACACCGGACTTTCAAGGAAAGAATCAAACAGTGGTGGTGGGAGGAGCAACCAGAGCAAGGGACAAGGATGTTCAAACTCTATAAGAAACTAAATTATATTGAATATAGGCTTAAGGAATGGAACAAGGACACTTTTGGGAACATAAACCAAGAGAAACACAACATAGAGGAAAAAATGACAAAACTTTAAGAAACCTGCATTTCAGAGGGCTATACAGAGGAATGGAAAAAGGAAGAGATCCAAATGACCCAGGAAATGGAAGCTTAATGCCGGAAAGAAGAAATACTTTGGTGACAAAATTCCCATGTCAGATGGCTAAAGGAAGGAGAACGAAACACCAAGTTTTTTCATAGAACAACCATGGCCAGAGGAACCCATAAAAAAATCCTGAAGATTAAGGACTAGGATGGAATAGAGCGAGAGTCACATAAGGAGATCATAACTTCTCTGGTAAACCACTTCCATGGGATAGCCCAGTAACCCAACCAGGAAAGAACAAATGCCATACAAAGGATAATCCATCATATCCCCCACATGGTCACCGAGGAACAAAACATCAACCTAAACAAACCCATTACAGAGGAGGAAATTGACCAAGTACTCCGGGAAATGTCCAATGGGAAAGCCCTAGGTCCAAATGGCTTCACAGTGGATGTTTTCAAAGCCTGCTGGGAAATTGTCAAAAAGGACGTCTATAGGGTGGTGGAAGACTCTATAAGGTTAGCCTCCATCCAAAAATCTCTCAATCCTACAATGATTACACTAATCCCCAAAGGTAATTAAGACAAAACCCCGGATCGATATATAGACCTATTGTAATAAACCTCAAAACTGTCAAAAAAAAACATGCATTCACCTTTGAATGGGTTCGTCATTAAAAGTAAAGGAGTCCTGGCCGACGTTGACTAAAATTACTACCCAACTTAAGCCTTTGAAACAATATTACAAGATGTGTTTACTCCGCGTTCCACAACTCACTTACAGTCCTGCATATTATGTTTACTTTCATATCAATATAATAATTATATATCCATATAATTGGCTTACCACTATGAAGGATTTTTGGGACTTATATCCCTAAGCCTTATTCGTAACATTAACCACTTGATCAAAGAATTCATGTAATAAGAATAAAGGTAAAGGGGCGGGTTATAACCCTCTATGAAATATTTGAATTAATAAGGATGTGGTTGGGGTAAGTTCTTCTAAGTTTAATATTGATGTAATGATTATTTTGAAACCAATAGCTTGTGCTAGCAGTTCGCTGACTCCACCTGTTCCATATTAAAATCCAACTAAAAGTTGCATTAACGAGGTTAGTGTTGGTTAGGGTTAAAACTTCCCTTAAATGTCCAAGCACTTCTTTAATCTATAACCCATTAATTGAAAGGGTAGGAACAAGTCAGTTGAGAGTTAAACCCTAGCCAGGCCATTAATGGACCATGGTGTGTGTGTGAGAGTCGAGGCCATCACCTGACCCTTCGTCCACTGTGGATGTGCCAAGTTTCCTTCTTCACATGGCCGACCCTTCCTTCGTACCAGCAACATTTAATCTATATGGTAAGGTTTTCTTTGGGTTATAGAGGTTTCATTTCTGTAATGAGTAGGTTCTCAAAGAATTTGGCTCTGCAACTCCGTAATCTTGTCGAAGGAAAAAAAATGACTGGGGAACTTCCTTGATGGAGGCGATGTCTTTCACCCAACTTCCTGGTAAGATTCATGCTATCACTGTAACATTTGATTATTATTAAGTTCATTCCTCATTACTTAAACTCAAAAGAAGCATTCTAGTTTTTCCTCGCTACTGGTAAGTAGCTCTACTTATCGCACTCCTACCCCAAAGGATTGATACTTCATTCTCTTGTTTTCTTGGGGCTTCTGAGGGCTATTCATAAGTAGTATGCCTTTATGATTTTCATTCCCACATTCCTTCACTATTTTGTATCATTGTTTGGGGGATCCATACTTTAAATGCATTTTAGTTTACCGAGGTTAGTGAACTGTCAGATGGTCGGATTTGACAACAATATATGTCGTGTTTGGGTATTCTCTGTATAACAATTAAATAATGTTTCCTTATCCTGGCTTTGTCTACCCACCTCTATGAGTTCTTTCGACTTTACCCTGCCCTCATCAAAATCCCATAACCTCACTGAGAATAACAAATAACCGTTCATAAATTTCTTCTGTAGAACCCAAATTAGCGATACCCCTCGGGTTCGAAATTCCTATATCATGCCACAAACAATGGTTTGTGGGCTTTGTATGGTCTTGGCTGCGGTTTGACCATATGGAGAAGGGTATCTATCTTACTCCATGTTTAAATTAAATTTTTATTTTTCCTTTAAACAGGTTCTTGTGTTTAAAGAAAATAGGCATCCTCATATTGTTAGTGTATGGGATTACGAAATTCATGTTTAATATATTCTCTATGACTCGTCTATTCCTCTATATAACTGTATTAAAATCATTCTTTGTTTAATGTTTGCTTGATTTCATGTCGGAACTCCTGTACATTTATGAAAACACATTTCTTGTAAAACCCATCTCTTTGTATTGTATATTGTAACTAATGATGGGGCCCTGTTTGATGCAAGGGTACCCATCATCTTGATCATGTTCCCTCCTCCCCTTTCGGTCTAATGATGGTCGCGATTCGGACTAGAAGCCTACTTATGGAAAATCGAAGATAATTAATAGTTTATACCCAATCATTATCTTGTATGTTTGATAAAAAAAAATTGAGTTTCCAAAAGACCTCTATTCCGTGACTAATTTGAATGCTTCGCTTCTTTTGTAGGTCTACGTGTAATATGGTGTTAGATCTAATTCAAGTCCTTCTCAGAAAGGTATTCTAGTTTCTAACAAGAGAAATATTTGAGAGATCTGGAAAAGTCCTGGTGGTGTTGGGTTATTACCCTAGCGTTCTTGGCATAAGACTGATACCCAATTCATTAGATGTACAGAAATTTTGTTAAACAAGGGTTGTAAACTTATTTTCTTTTATTGAGGTTTTTCGTTGTTAGTCTCTACATAGCGATATTCCAGACATAATCTATATTGTGAAACCGTGACAGAGGTAGACTATACAGTGAATCGAATTTAATGCAATATTTACTTGTGCCAGTTGTTGATTTAATTGTTTTCATTTAAAGTAAGTCTTGTGGTTGTTATTATACGTATAGACTCTTGTAAGCATATGTGGTTATATGCATATCTATAAAAATGTCTGCATTAACTTAAGTTTTCCCAGCGTAAATAATTTCGCGTCGTTGAAGTCAAAGGCTTCTATAGTTTTAATATCTGACCCATGACTATGAGATTGTACTACCATAAATGAATCTAATACTCCTGAGATTTGTTTTCGGATCTCTTTAACGGTTGCTCCAATTTATAATCCACCACAAATTTTGAATGTTCAAAGGGTAGACCGCTCCACAAAAATTCATTCTTTCCAATTTTCTTTTTCACAGTTTGAAATTCCCCTACAGAACTTGGAATATAGAAATGCATAAGATCTCATGATAGATGTAAATTTCCGTGATTGTACTTTCAATTCTAGAGTCTGAAAAAAACAAAAGGGTCCAGATTTCTTTAACTTTCAAATTTCGCTGATCTTTACACATCTAGCATTTCATTTGCATGTTGTTGGTGCATACAATTGATCAGTATATATTTCATATAATACAAGAAAAAACGTATATCATATCAACTTTTTCTGTTGTAGATAGTCCACTTCCGGTATGCGGTGACGCCTATACAGTTTTCCAAATGTATATTTGTATAATATATAAATACATAGGTGATCCATAAGATTCATGATGTCTTGTATTTCTCTTCAATTCCAAGTTATACTAGAAAGGAAGTATCTGCTAAGTGGCACGATTTTTTATGAATTTTAACTATAGAGATACACCTAAACATTTATATAGGTACAGATTTACTCAACTCTGATTGCTCATAGTTAGACATGTTTAATATATCATTCACTGAAATAAACATATGCCTATAATAGATCTGTTCCTTTCAAGCATATTTGTACATAGATAATCCTAACTAGAATTTTGATTTCAGAGTTAAACATATCCTGTAGATGGATCTTCTCTTTCAAGTTCAATTGTATAAAGATAATTCTTCCTAGCATTCTAGTTTTCAGGAGGGACCAATCCAGAATTTAGTCTTTGATTATAAACTTCATACCACGAATAAATGTCATCCAAGGAAAATTATTTCAACTTAGTACAATTATATGTATAATATCAGTTACACACAACTCATTCAAGAACAGAGTAGGGGAAGATTTACATATCTGAACCAATTCGTAGGAAGAAAAAGGGAACAACCACGTTCCTCCCAACCATAGAATAAGGCAGCCAAAAAACACTTGCCCGATTCACCCCCTAGCCTGACCATGAATCCATGAGGACGAACTTGGAAGACTCCTCCTCAGCAATATCCCCTTCAATTCCAATAGATTCCTCCTACCTCACACTCACTCCGTAGTGTTCATAACAGCAAGGAAGAATCAGTAGTCTCCCTTCCCAGCATACTTGGCAGCATCCTGCCTCCTCACATAAGCTATTTATCCAAAAAAATCTGTTTTCCTAGGTCTTTTGCCTCCCTTGGGAATTTTCACATCTTTCTAATCCTCTTATTTTCAAGGGCTGCCAATGGCCTAATCTTTGATTTGCCACTTGTAATAATCAACCCAGAGGTAGTTCCAATAGGTTCCCCACTCATGGAGTCATGGTCAGCTGATTTTAACATGGTTGTTCCATTTGTCCTCCTGCAATCAATATAAAATATTTTGTTTTCATACAAGTTTCATATTCAACTACTTAGTTGTGTCAAATCAGATCTCTGCCCAACAATCATAATAATTAATTACAATTATTAAATTTGAAATTTGAAATTTCCATAAAAGGAAAAAAAAATCCAAATTCAAATTTACTAAAAATGGAATAATTTTCCAACAAATTTAAATTCAAAAATACTTTATTCTTTTGGGGATGTCACATCCTTCCCCCTTTCAATAAAAAACTGTCCTCAGTGTTCATTCCTTTCTTGGAATAGGAATGGATGAGATCTTCTCAGATCTCCCTCCAACTCTCAAGTGGACTCCTCAGGACTAAAGTGTTTCTGTTGCACCTTTACCTGAGTGATGGCTCTGTTCCAAAGTGCTATTTCTCTCTGGTCTAGAATACGCAGGGGTTCCACCTAGAACTCACCTTCGGGTTCCACCTGGAGCTCGCCTTCGGGTTCCACCTACACCAAGTTCCAATCAATCATATGAGTAGGTTCATGAACATATTTTTTCAACAAAGAAACATGAAATACATTATGAATTCTTAGATTAGCTGGGAGTGAAAGTTGATATGCTACAGGTCCAATTCGAGTTAATATCTCGAAGGGCCCACAAAACTTGGGTACCATCTTAGCACAATTCCCTAACTTCAATGAATTTTTTCAAGCTTTGACCTTCAAATGAACATGGTATCCATGGTATCTGCATAGCTCTTCTGTCTGTCCTGTACTTCTTTCAAGTTCTATTGTACCTTCCTTACCATGTTCCCCATTTCTTGGAGCATTTCTGGTCCAACCATCAGTCTGTTAGTTGGGTTATCCCAACTAATTGGGATCGTACACTTTCTGTCATACAGTACTTAAAAAGGGCTTAGCTTCCCCGAAGTTTAGTACCCATTGTTATATGCAAATTGTACTAAGTGTAGATAGTCTTCCCATTTGTTTGGTTTTGTTCTTATATACATGCGAAGCATATCCTCCATGATTTGGTTTGTCCTCTCGATCTGTCCATCCATTTGTGGGTGATAACTCGTACTGAAATTCAAATTAGTATTTAGCCCTGCAAACAATTCCTTCCAAAAAGCAGATGTGAATTTTACGTCTCTATCTAAAATCAGCATTTTAGGAATACCATGCAGTCTAAAAATTTCTTTCATGAATATTTCAGCAATGTTTATAGCTTTAAAAGTAGACTTTATAGGGATAAAGTGTGCAGACTTACTAAGTTTATCGATTACAACCAAGATAGAATCATTTTGTTTCTAAGTTTTAGGCAAACCTATTATAACGTCCAGCGATATGGTCTCCCATTTCCATTTTGGTATTGGTAGTGGCTGTAATAGGCCAGCTGGATGTTGGTGCTCGGCCTTAACCTGTTGACAATCTTGGCACCTAGCCAAGTATTCTGATGTTTCTCCCTTCACATTAGGCTAGTAAAATAGTTTTCTAAGTGTTGTTATTGTTTTCTGGTATCCTGGATGGCCCGAATATGGTTTCTTATGCACTTCGTCCAAGACTGTTAATTTTATCTTTGATGAATCTGGTATGTAGAGTTTGTTTTTAAATTGTAATAGTCCCTTCTTGTCGATACTTAGTTCTGGTTTATCTGAGTTTGTGGTACTGTTTTGTAATTCTGCCATTATCTTAGTGTAATTTTTGTCGTTAATACCTGTCGTTTTTATTCTTTGTTCCAGATCACTTTTTTTCCTGTGGATATTTATCTGAAATAACCCATGGACTCTTCTGCTTAAAGTGTCTACTACCTTATTTTCCTTGCCCTTGATATGTCTGAATTTGAAGTCGAATTCCCTCAAGAAGGCTAGCCATATTTATTGCCTTGCATTAAGATCTAGTTGGCTAAACATATATTTCACACCGCTATTATCCATCAATAGTAGAAATCTTCTTCCCATTATGTAGTGTCACCACATTTTTAAGGCGTGTATTACCGCTGCCAATTCTAAGTCGTGAGTGACATAAATTCTCTCATGTTCTTTTAATTTTCGGGACTCATAACAAATAATGTGTCCTTCCTGAGTTAGGACACCACCTAGTCCTTCTTTACTTGCATCAACACATATAGTGAAGTCTTTATCTAGGTTTGCTACTTTCAATATGGGTGCAGTTGTCAATAATTCCTTCAGCTTGTTAAAATTGTCTTGACACTTCTATGACCAGTTAAAATTGATCCCTTTCTTTTGTAATGATGTGATAGGGTAGGCTATCTTGGAAAACCCCTCTATAAATCTGCAATAATATCTTTTGATTCCCATGAATGACTAGATATCCGCTACATCCTTAGGTACCAGCCATTCCATAATGGATTTTATCTTCTCCGGGTCTACGACAATGCCTTCTGCTGAAATTACATGTCCTAGATATTGTATTTCCTTTTGATAAAAGTCACACTTGTCAAACTTGGCATACAGTTTGTTTTTCCTAAACGTTTCCAAAAATATTCCTAAGTGTTCCTCATGTTCTTCCTCTTTTTTAGAATAGACCAGAATATTGTCGATAAATACTACTACGAACTTGTCTAAGTACTGGCCGAAATTATTGTTAATTAGGCACATAAATGTGGTTGGTGCATTAGTGAGCCTGAAAGGTATGACTACAAATTCATAGTGTCCATATCTTGTTTGAAAAGTTGTTTTGTTTATGTCCTCGTCCTTTATCCTAACTTGATGATAACCGGATCGTAAATCCAAATTTGAAAAGATCTTGGCCCCACCAACTTGCTTGAACATATCATTTATCCTTGGTAAGGGGTATTTGTTCTTAATAGTCATTTTGTTCAGTTGTTTATAACCGATACATAGTCTTAGAGTACCGTCTTTCTTTTTCACAAAGAGGACTGGTGCCCCCCATGGTGAAACACTTGGTCTGATATACTCTTTGTCCAACAATTCCTGCAATTGTACTTTTAATTCTGTCAGTTTGAGTAGACTCATTCGGTAAGGTTCTTTTGAGATAGGGGCTGAACCTGGTAGTAGGTCTATGGAGAAATCTATTTCCCTTCTAGGAGGTAATTCTAGTATCTCATCCACAAACATGTCTCTAAAATCACGTAGGACAACAAAGTCTTCTAACTTTGGATTATCTTCTTTCTCTAACAAATTCGCTACTTGGATGGCATAAACTTGACATCCCTTTCTCATACATTTACTGAGTTGCATGACTGAAACTTGTCTGACTGATACAGGTTTTGGTATACCTTGGGTTGTTCTAGTAGTGCCAAAATCATCTTTATAGTTAAGTAACTTTGTATAACAATCTTGTAATTCTTTATGCTGCTCCAACCAGTCCATCTCGATAATCATATCGTAAGATCCTAGTGCTAGGATGTCAAGATTTGTCCTTATATTTTGACCGTCTAAGCTGAACTCAAAATCAGAAATAAATTCAACAACTTTCCTTTTAGTTCCTATTGCTAGTTGTACCAGCCATGATTTTGCGTGCTTTAGTTTCTTAAGTTTGTTTGACTCTACTACATCAAGAGTAATATAACTTAACATAGTTCCAGAATCAATTAAGATAGAGATTCGAGATTTATTGATTTTACCTTCGATCTCTACCACCGAGGACTGGTGGTCAACTTGCCGGCCATCTATGGCTACATTTATCCGATGCAGGCTTTTGCCCACGTCTTCCGCCGTCGAGGCTTCCTACAAATTATGAATAACAGTTATGTTTGTTGAATTTAAATGTGGACAGTTCCTCCTTAGATGAGGCTCTCCACATTCACAACACTTTAATGGCTCGTGGAGACTGTCCCCAAACTTCTTCGTTCCCAGGTTTACCAGTTTACCGCTTCTTTGTGTATTCGAATGATTGGAGTGATAATCCTTTCTCAGAAAACCTTTTGTTGTATTCTGATAAGGAGCTGGCTAGTATCCCTTCTTCCGCTGGTTGATTTGATCTTGTTTCTTATCCTTCCAGGCTTTGGGAAACTCTACCCGTTGTTTATACTGGTCATAGCACATTCGTTCTTTCCTGAATACTTCACTCAAGGATTTGGGGTTGTCAAACTCAATTTTTTCCTTATAGGACTGTGGTAAACAACTTAAGAACCACTGAATTTTTACCTTATCCTCCCAGATGTATGGTACAAACCTGAGTAGTTCCAGAAATTTATTTATGAGGTCCTCCATCGTCATCTGTCCAAGTCGTAACTCGTAAAATTATTTTGTTTTCCTTTCACAATAGCTTTCAGAAAGGTATTGTTTCTTGAAATACTTCTTAAAGTCTGACTATTCCATCTGTTTCTCCTTTAGGCTCTTGGCCAATTTCAAGTCTTGCCACCAAATGTTGGCCTTCCCTTTGAGATTGTAGATGGCCATTATGACCTTCATATTACTGGAATAGTTGTATATCTGGAAGTACTTTTTGATGTCCAGCAGCCATGCCTCATCTTCTTCTCCTGTCCTGGATTCTCCATCAAAGGAAGCGGGTTTAATCTTTTTAAATTCTCCTTCAAGGTGGTCTATTTGTTTTCTTTTCCTGTCTATTTTAGTTTTGTCCTCAGCTGAGGGTGTACCTTCAGATGAACTGTCTCCTTTTTCTGTTTCATGCCCATAATTCTTGGAGGCCCTTTTGTTGACCTCTTCATCATGGTTATTTTCCTTTAGGATTTTCTTGGTCACTATACTGTGTAGCAGAACTTCATTTATTTCTTGTTGTTCTTGTTGTGCTTTCTTCAATTTCTCACTATCTGCTTTGAAAACTTGCAGCTCAAAAATAAGATTGTTCATTGTTTCCAGTACTTCCGTAGGAGAGATTCCATCACTATTCTGTTTTCGATCTCCATGAGGTCCCTGTGCTGGATTTCCTTCGATTCTAATTTTTACATCATCCTGAGATGCCATAATTAACAAGAAACAAAAAAAAAAATGTTTGTATAAAGGAGTTTTGTTAGTTTAGCATCAGTAAGAATATATATATATATATATATATATATATATATATATATATATATATATGCCAAATCTCTAGTGTGGCCCTATTCAAGGCCCAGTGTTGTAAACTCTGCTCTGATACCATATGTAATAAACCTCAAAACTGTCCAAAAAAAATAAAAAAATAAATTATTCATTCACCTTTGAATGGGTTCATCATTAAAAGTAAAGGAGTCTTGGATGACGTCGGCTAAAATTACTACCCAACTTAAACCTTTGAAACAATATTACAAGATGTGTTTACTCGACATTCCACAACTCACTTACAGTCCTGTAGATTATGTTTACTTTCATATCAATATAAGAATTATATATCCATATAATTGGCTTACCACTATGAAGGATTTTTGGGACTTATATCCCTAAGCCTTATGCATAATATTAACCACTTGATCAAAGAATTCATGTAATAAGAATAAAGGTAAAGGGGTGGCCTATACCCCTCTGTGAAATATTTGAATTAAAAAGGATCTGGTTGGGGTAAGTGCTTCCCAATTTAATAATGATGTAATGATTATTTTGAAACCAATAGCCTATGCTAGCAGTTCATTGACTCCACCTGTTCCATACGAAACTCCAACTAAAAGTTGCATTAATGAGGTTAGTGTTGGTTAGGGTTAAAAATTCCCTTAAATGCTCAGGAGCTTCTTTAATCCATAACCCATTAATTGAAAGGGTAGGAACAAGTCAGTCAAGAGTTAAACCCTGGCCAGGCCATTAATGGACCATGGTGTGTGTCAGTGTCGAGGCCATCACCTAACCCTTCATCCACTATGGATGTGCCAAGTTTCCTTCTTCACATGGCCAACCCTTCTTTCGTACCAACAACATTTAATCTATACGGTAAGGTTTTCTTTGGGTTATATTGGTTTTATTTCTATAATGAGTAGGTTCTCAGAGAATTTGGCTCTGCGACTTCGTAATCTTGTCGAAGGAAAAAAAATGACTGGGGAACTTCCTTGATGGAGGCGATGTCTTTCACCCAACTGCCTGGTAAGATTCATGCTATCACTGTAACATTTAACTGTTAGTAAGTTACTTCCTTATTACTGAAACTCAAAACAATCATTCTGGTTTTTCCTTGCTATTGGTGAGTAGCTCTACTTATCGCACTCCTACCCCAAAGGCTCGATACTTCGTTATTTTTTTTTCTTGGGTCTTATGAGGGTTATTTGTAAGTAGTATGCCTTTATTCTTGTCATTCCCACTTTCCTTTGTTGTGTTGTATCATTGTTTGGGGAAGCCATACTATAAATGCATTTTATTTTACCGAGGTTAGCGAACTCTTAGATGGTTGGCTTTGACAACGATATCTATTTTGTTTGGGTATTCTCTGTATAACGATTAAATAACGTTTCCTTATCCTGGCTCTGTCTACCCACCTCTATGAGTTATTTCGACTGTACCTTTCCCTCATCAAAATCTCATAACCCCACTGAGAAGAACGAATAATCGTTCATAAATTTCTTTTGTAGAACCTGATTTAGCGATACCTCTCAAGTTCAAAATTTCTATATCATGCCATAGACAATGGTTTGTAGGCTTTGTATTGTCTTTGTCATGGTTTGACCATATGGAGAAGGGTATCTATCTTACTCTGTGTTTAAATTAAATTTTTTGTTTTCCTTTAAACAGGTTCCTATGTTTAAAGAAAGTAGGCATCCTCATATTGTCAATGTATGGGCTTACAAAATTCATGTTTAATATATTCTCTGTGACTCGTTTGTTCCTCTATATAACTGTATTAAAATCATCCTTTGTTTAATGTTTTCTTGATTTGATGTTGAAACTCCTGTACATTTATGAAAACACATTTTTTTGTAAAACCCGTCTCTTTGTACTGGATATTGTAACTAATGATGGGGCCCTGTTTGATGCGAGGGTACCCATCAGCTTGATCGCATTCACTCCTCCTCTTTCGGTCTAGCGGTGGTCACGATTCAGACTGGAAGCCTACCTATGGAAAATCGAAGATAAGTAATAGTTTATACCCAATCATTATATTGTATGTTTGATAAAACAAAATTGAGTTTCGAAAAGACCTCTATTCCATGACTAATTTGAATTCTTCGCTTCTTTTGTAGGTCTATGTGGAATATGGCACTAGATCTAATTCAGGTCCTTCTCAGAAAGGTATTCTGGTTTCTAACAAGAGAACTCTTTGAGAGATTTGGAAAAGTCTTGGTGGTGTTGGGTTATTACCCTGGCGTTCTTGGCATAAGACTGTTACCCAATTCATTAGATGTACAGAAATTTTGTTAAACAAGGGTTGTAAACTTATTTTCTTTTATTGAGGTTTTTCATTATTAGTCTCTGCGTAGCGATATTCCAGACATAATCTATATTGTGAAAACGCGACCGAGGTAGACTATACAATGAATCAAATTTATTGCCATCTTTACTTGTGTCAGTTGTTGATTTAACTGTTTTCATTTAAAGTAAGTCTTGTGGTTGTTATTATACATATAGACTCCTGTAAGCATATGTGGTTATATGTGTATCTATATAAATGTCTACATTAACTTAAGTTTTCCCAGCATAAATCATTCTGCGTTGTTGAAGTCAAAGGCTTCTATAGTTTTAATATTTGACCCATGACTATGAGAATGTACTGCCATAAATGAATCTAATACTCCTGAGATTTGTTTCCGGATCTCTTTAAGGGTTGTGCCAATTTATAATCTGCAATAGATTGTGAATCTTGAAAGGGTAGACTACTCCAAAGGAATTCGTTCTTTCCGATTTTCTTTTTCACAGATTGAAATTCCACTACAAAACTTGGAATTTAGAAATGCATAAGATCTCATGATAGATGTAAATTTCCATGATTGTACTTTCAATTCTAGCGTCTGAAAAAAAAAGGGGTCCAAATTTCTTTAACTTTCAAATTTCATTGATCTTTACACATCTAGCATTTCATTTGCATGTTGTTGGTGCATATGATTGATCAGTATATAATTCATATAATACAAGAAAAAACGTATATCATATCAACTTTTTCTATTGTAGATAGTCCATTTCTGGTTTGCGGTGACGCCTATAGAGTTTTCCAAATGTATATATGTATAATATATAAATACATAGGTGATCCATAAGATTCATGATGTCTTGTATTTCTCTTCAATTCCAAGTTATAATAGAAAGGAAGTCTCTGCTAAGTGGCATGATTTTTTCTGAATTTTAATTATAGAGTTACACCTAAACATTTATATAGGTACAGATTTACTCAAATCTGATTGCTCATAGTTAGATCTATTTAATATCTCGGTCAGAGAAATAAACATATGCCTATAATAGATCTGTTCCTTTCAAGCATATTTGTACACAGATAATCCTAATTGGAATTTTGATTTCAGATTTAAACATATCCTATAGATGGATCTGCTCTTTCAAGCTCAATTGTATATAGATAATTCTTCCTAGCATTCTAGTTTTTAGGAGGGACCAATCCAGAATTTAGTCTTTGATTATAAACTTCATACCATGAATAGATGTCATCCATGGAAAATTATTTCAACTTAGTACAATTAGATATATAATATCAGTTACACACAACTCATTCAAGAACAGAGTAGGGGAAGATTTACATATCCGAACCAGCTCGCGGGAAGACAATGGGAACAACCACGTTCCTCCCAACCGTAGAATAAGGTAGCCAAAAAACACTTTCCCGATTCACCCCCTAGCCTGACCATGAATCCATGAGGACGAACTTGGAAGACTCCTCCTTAGCAATATCCTTCAATTCCAACAGATTCCTCCTGCCTCACACTCACTCCGTAGTGTTCATAACAGTAAGGAAGAATCAATAGTCTCCCTTCCCAACATACTTGGCAACATCCTGCCTCCTCACATATGATATTTATCCAAAAAAATCCTTTTGCCTAGGTCTTTTCCCTCCCTTGGGAATTTTCGCAGCTTTCTAAATCCCTGATTTTCAGGGGTTGCCAATGGCCAAATCTTTGATTTTCCACTTGTAATAATCAGCCCAGAGGTAGTTCCAATAGGTTCCCCACTCATGGAGTCATGGTCACCTAATTTTAACATGGACGTTCCATTTGTCCTCCTACAATCAATATAAAATATTGTGTTTTCATACAAGTGTCATAGTCAAATAGTTAGTTGGGTCAAATCATATCCTGGCCCAACAGTCATAATAATTAATTACAATTATTAAATTTGAAATTCATAATTGCCATAAAAGGAAAAAAAATCCGAATTCGAATTTACTAAAAACGGAATAATTTTCCAACAAAATTAAATTCAAAAATACTTTGTTTTTTGGGGGATGTCACACCTATAACACTATGCAACGTGGTCTATAAGATAATCTCCAAATTTATAGCGAATAGATTGAAACCCCTCCGACCAACACTAATCTCACAGGAACAGGCAGACTTCGTGGAAGGCAGACAAACAATGGACAATATTATTCATTCCCATGAGCTGATCCACACCCTGAAGTTTCATAAGAGAGGGGGAATGATAATACAACTGGGCCTAGAAAAATCTTATGAAAAAATTAGTTAGCACTATATGGTCAAGACCTTGGATGCCTTTGTTTTCACCCAACACTTGATCAGCTAGATAGTCAGTCTAGTTTCCACAACAAGCTACTTACTGCTAATAAATGGATCCCTTGCCAAAACCATTCTGGCCCATGAGAGGCATCAGACAAGGAGACCCTCTATCCCCCTTCCTTTTCATCCTAATGATGGAAGGTCTCAGTCGAAGCATTAAAAGATCAACTGCAACAGGTGAAATAACAGGTATCAAACCTTTCAAAAATTTCCCTACTTCCACGCACCAACAGTTCATGGATGACACCTTACTTCATGACATAACTACAGTCAAGGAAGAAAAAGCCTACAAATGAATCCTAGAATATTTTAGCGAACCCTTGGGTGCAGAAATCAATCATTCCAAATCTATGATATTATTCTTCAATACCAACCCTGCAATCCAAAGGAATTTAGCCAACATCCTGGTCTTTGAATGCAAAGCACTCCCAACTAAGTACTTGGGCATACCCCTAACAGAAAAAGCCTACACAAATTCCACTTGGGAAGGAATAATCAACAAATTACAGGAGTGGGTAAAAAATTGGACATACAGATCCCTCAACCTAGCCGTAAGACTTATTATGACCAAGTCAGTTTTGCAAGAAATTCCAACCTTTATGATGTTAATTTCTCAACACCCAAGGGGATACTAAAAAAAATAAGAACCATCCAAAGAGACTTACTATTGCGAGGAGTAGAAACAAGGAAAAAATGGGCCTTGGTGTCCTAGGAAAAGGTTTGTAAACCAAAAAGGAAATGTGGTCTAGGGCTACAAGACCCACAAGTGACCAATGACGCCTACAGGGAGAAACTATGGTGGTGTTCGGTCAAAGAAACTAATACACCATGGGAAAACTTGTGGAAGGAAAAGTATGCCCTGGACATAAGCGACCAAGACAAAGTTCGTTTCAGAGGAACTAGGGAAGGTTCAGCCATTTGAAACCTAGCCTAGTGCAACCAAGCTTGGATTCAAACATACAGCTTTTGGAAAGTAAGGAATGGCATAACATTTAGAGTCTAGGAGGACGCATGGAAACGGGAACCCAGAATGGAGAAAACAGACACGGAGGCACTCCAACAGGAGTTGATCATGCAAGGTAAAACTAGAGTCTACCATTACTAGAAACAAGAAATAGATCACAATAAATGGATAATATGGAACACTCTCACCCCACAGAATAGAGCCCAAACCACAATAGTAGTAAAACAAGTGGAGGAGGAATTGGGGAAATGAAAAATTACATTCACAGAAGGAAACAACCAGTTGATATGGGGACAAAAATACGGTGGGAAATTCAATCTCAAAAAATCCTGACACTATATAGAGGACCAGGACCAAGAAGACCCGACGCAACAAATGGATAAGCTTTGGAACGGCCCCCAGTGGCGCATCTTATAGAACTAAAGCTGGAAAGAAGGGAATATAAAGGAAACAATAATCTCCATGACAAAAGAAACGATACAGAGCCGCAACTGCTTGACAGAAAGAGCACAACTCACAGACCAAGACTCCCGAACTCTAGAATCCTTCCACCTGAAAGACAAACAGAACACCAATTCGGTAAGATGACCACCGCAACTCCAAGTAGGAGAGCGCAGCTAGAAACCACCACCAATAGTATCCCTCAATATGAATTTTGACAGGGCATCGAAAGGTAACCCAGGACGAACAGGAATGGGAGGAGTAATCAGGGACAGTAAAGGAAATATCATCCGACTATACATTGGGATTTTGGGAAACTCAACCAACAACATCGCAGAATTCAGAGCTCTGGAGACCGTCCTCGAGATTCTAAGCCGAGAAGGGATGAAAAATGTCATAGTGGAAGGAGAGTCCATATTGGTTATCAACACAGTAAGGAGACTCCAAAATGGTACCAGAGTGGGCAAAATTGAGCGGCACTGGCGCTTGGCATAATCCCTGCAAAAAATTCAGGAGCACTTGCAGATGGGGATCATAGTGGAGTTGCATTGGGTGTGGCAGTCAAAAAATGTACTAGCAGATAGAATCACTAACGAGGGGGTCAACAAGAAAGGACTAGAACTGGACACTATCTAGATTAACATCCTGAATGGTCAGTTCTGAACATACTGCATCTAGCTAGTGGCAAAAGAATATGACGGAAGTTGAAGTACGGATGACCAAATTAAGGATTGAGGCACATAAATAAATGAAGGGAACGAAGGATCCAGGAAGAATCCGATAGCCCACCACCCAAACACGAGTTACAATGCAAATTTAGGTCACATAATAAGAAGAGGTATGACACCACGGTCTTGTTAATAGGAAGAAGTACATGGGGTTTTCCATGGGAAAGAAGAAAAGTTAATCAGCATGCGGCAAAGGACGAACAACAAAAAGGTTCCCAATGGTTGAGTATGGGTACACCTCACGCAAGTATAGATACAAGGAGTGGTAATGTTTTTCTTACAACGTGCAGGGCAAATTATTGGCACAAAGATGATGGCAGGGCTCCCAAGAGAACACACTTTGAAACAATGAAAAAGGACCAGAAGATACACCTTTATGAGTGGCCCATGATTTCTGAGATGAGCCTACAACCGGGGAAATCCCATAAAATAAGACACACCAGGAATAGCCATAGACTGGAGAGAAAAAATTACAGATCTCATCTTACAAATTAGGAAGGGGTGAATAGGAACAGAAGAATAACCCAAGACAAAAACCACTGCAAGAAAGCAGAGATGGTAAGAATGAAGAAAACCCATAGCAAGAGAGGTCCACAGGGAAAAGAACCTCTGAAAAGTGCCCAAAGGATTACAAGGATGGAGCAAGCAGCCAGAGAAGCCAAAGGTACCTTTCTCGCAAATATTCGTCCAAAGGGAAAAGCGATCATCAATAGGTGGGAGAGATAAATTAACACCACATGCAAGGGGAAATCCTGGACAAAACTAATTAAAGACAAGATAAAATACCCAGGTGCTACGTAGCCTAGAACAACTCTCTACCACAAAACATTGGAGGAGGCCTGGTGAACAAAAATTTTGATAGGCAATATGAACGTTGACTGGAAAGAGACTAGCAGGGAGACTAGTAGGGACCACAAGAAGGTGCCCACGGAAATTCTGAAATTCCTCAGCAATCTGGAGGCCAATGCAAAAAGACTAGTGGAGGACGAGAGGAGACAAAAGGAAAAAATGGAACAAATAGTAGGCCAATTCCACCTTTACCTACACTATGTCCACCACATGGAAATTACTCCAACGAACCAGAGTGGAGCACCATCTTGTATAAGGAATATGTGCACGGTGGAGTAGAGGAATGAGAACGAGGCAAGAAAGGATGGTGACGCAAGACATCCCATCATTCTAGACTAGTGCGGGTTCATCCCCAGGTCAAGTTGGTTCAGTATAGGAGATACACTTGTTATTTTTGGTTATATTTTAGGTGTTTGTTATGGTTTAGTCTTTCAAACTAGTTTACAGAGGACTGGGTCGATTTCCCTTGGTGGCAGCCCAACCCTCACCCTGTTATCTCAGACAATGCAACTCTGAGTTCCCTGATATGGTTTCCTTTTTGGAAGATCAAGGGATTCCCTTTGTCTTTTTTGTATCATAACTTCTTATAGTAATACCGTATTTCACACTCACTTACAAAAAAAAAAAGAGTCATTATATCCTTGAAATTACAAGGCCTTACCTTAGTGCAAGATAAGACCATCTTAACATTATCAAACATATTTTTTAGATTGTAGATCTAAGTCTCTTCTAGTGTGACATGTAACTTATTTTAAAAGTTCTTAAGATCATAAAATGTTATAGAATAAATAAAAGGGGTATGCATTTTAGGATTCAAATAATTGTCAAGAAAAAAATAGATTAAAAATAATAAACAATATTAAGTATATGTGTGTGTGTGTGTGTGTGTGGAATCTGCATAGTCAACTCTATCTATATTTGTTGTTTCATCAGCAACAGATTTTTGTAGCTTATAGAAAAATAACATAACAAATAGAGATATTGAGACATATTTACAAAATTTGAGGTTTTAATGTATTTGCAAATCAAACCACTAGGTTTTTCATCCTGAACCTAAATCCAAGGAATCCATCTCAACAAACATGTATGCTAGAGTTGTCACTCCCACCCCCAAAAAATTGAAATCAAAAGAATGTGCAGGTTCTCTAGGAACATGCACATGTTATAGGAAATGTGCACATGATTCAAGGAACATGCACATGCTTCGAGGATCATACACATGCTTCAAGGAACACACATGTGTTCTAGAGAGCATGCACACACCTTTTCCTAATTCTACCTTTTCTCACCTCCTTATGACTCCATTT
>JASDQU010373111.1:24874-35308 GCA_032191745.1 Picea mariana
GGGGGGGGGGGGGTCCAGAATGTGCAGCGCAAGTCTGAATGGCTGGGATTGAGGCACCTGGATCTATGGCTGAGGATTGATTCCAGACCCCCCTTTCCATTCTGCCTTTAATAGAGGGGGGGTTCGGAATGAGGTGGTTTTGAAAGTGGACCCCCCTCCTATCATGTCACCCTCCCGTGTTGCTAAACCCTCTCCTACCTAAAACCTCTTACCGCTTCCCCTTTTGCTTACCACCCTCGCCTCCCGATGGCAAGTGTCCTCCACCTTACCTCTCTCACCCCCTTGTCACATCTCTGCTCCCCTCCTACCTTTCACCACCGCACACATGTCCTTTTCTCTCCTCTGTGTCATGTCCCTTTTCCCTTTCTTCCCCCCTTATAGTCTGATGCATGTCCATACTCCTCCAGGTCACCCCGTCATAGCTTCGTTTTCGCCTCTCTAACTAGTCTCTTTCCACTGCTCGTCCCCTCTGTCTTCGACGTCCTCTCTCCTTGCGCCAAAACTTCTGATGCCCATGCTCACCTAGTGGCCTGTTGATCCCGCTCATCACCTCAGCCTCAACAGTCCCAACAATGTCCTTCCTCCTGATCGCCAAGCATATGTCACACCCTGCTGAGCTGTATTAGTTGCCTTGCTCACCCTTCCTTGTTGGCCGCCACGTCTTCTCGACAATCTTATCATGAATTATCCAAGCGGCTCCAGATGGAAAGGTGAAAATGCCTCCACGTCCTACAGGTGTAAAGTTTACTCACTCAAATCCTGATCCCGAGTAAGCAGTTATTAAGGTTGGTGGTGGTGGTTGAACATCGCTTCCACCATGAATGGAAAGCCAGAAAATGACAAGTTGTGGGGAAAGACTGTCGATCCAGTCTGACAAAGATCGCGTCCAACATTAGATTGCATGGGTGGTCTGACCAACATCTGCATGTATAGTCTGACCGAAGTGACCTGGACGTCGTGCCATGGAAGCTCGGGCACATTCCTATTGTTTATGAAATTTTGAGTATATGTAGGAATTTTTTCCATTTTGTAAAGTATCGATGGTAGAGTTAAGCTCCCAACTATAAAGTTTTGATAAAGCACTGGTTTTCTCTGTTATGTATTGGCATTTGAGACTTCTTGTTTAATGAAAGTTAGCCTCTTTCACATATTTGTAAACACCTGTGTTAGAACACTTGAAATTGGAGGATCCAGTCAAGCGTTGTGATGTTGTAGGATGATGTATGGTTGATCACTGCAACATTTGCACCTATTTTAATTGGTTTTCCTGTGTTATCTTTTCCCTCTCACACTGAAATAGCTTGGAATTGGAGGATCCAGTCGAGCTGTTACAGTAGCATTGCGATGCTCAGAATTGGAGGATCCAGTCGAGCTGTTACAGTAGCATTGCGATGCTCAGAATTGGAGGATCCAGTCGAGCTTTCACCACGTTGTTGTAACTGTGTCACTTCGGAACATTTTCAGTGTCTTGTTGTTTCTTCCCCAAGCTTCCAGAAGGCCCGATGCCCATAGAAATCTTGTTCATCTTTCTTATTAAGTCTTCCCTCTATTCATTTTAATCTCAACTTACTCACGAAATTTATATTGAGACCTCACCTGCTCATGCATAGCTTGGCCCAGGATTCTTAGTTAAAGAGATATTCTCTTGATTTTACCCCCATTCGATCACCCCCCATTAAACCAATTTGTGACATAAACTGATGGGTGTTGGGCTCTGCTCCCGCTGCAATCCAAGAGTGACTTCTGACGCTAACATTTCTGGTGTCATTGTCAGGGATGAAGTTGAAAAATTTCCCTGGGATTGAACGACATCGAGCCTCTGATTCTGAAGGTGCATCAGGAATCAGATCCCTTGAATATTGATACTATGCACCTGGTGACTCCACTGTTTCCACTGTGACTATTTTTTCATGCCTGAAAGATGACCCAGAGGAGCTTTCTTGAGAAGGTTTTCTGCAACTTCTTTCTTAGCTTGAGAAGTTCCCTAGGGTAATGAAAACGTTGGGATCTGGCCTTTGATGGTGAACAAAGAACAAACACATTCAAAGTTGTGAATCTTTCACCTGGCAACTCCATGATTCAAGGATCGATCGATGACTCCACTGGTTTGAAATGGACAAAATTCTGGCTCAGAGGTTTGCCCCTTTTGATTTTTCTATTGTTTCTGGTTTTCCTAATGTTGTTCCTACTGTGTATGAATGGGGTGATTATTTGCCCATATTTAGAGGGCATGTAGAGGAAAACCCTGCTTAGCATCTCCATGATTTCCATAAAATCATGCATCAGTGGGAGATACATCATGAGGATGTATTATTAAAAATGTTCATGTTCTTGTTAGAAAGGGACACTCGTGAGTGGTATCATTATTTACCCCCTGCTAACATTTCTTCACTGGGAGAATTTCATGTGGCCTTCACTAGGCACTGTCAAGTGTATTATTCTTCTGAGTTTATTTTTCATGACTATTAAAAGGAATGTGAGGACAGTCAGAAATACATGGTTGTGTCCTATGAAGGTTTTGATGATGAGAAAATTTATGAGGATGAGGACCCTAAGGAGGGAGATGATGCTCTGAGTGAGATGATTTAGCTGGCAAAATATCTTTCTGAAGAGATTGAGAAATTGAAGGCAGATCATGACTATTGCCTTTTTGAGGAAGATGCAAAGGATTTTCCAGTCCTGGAAACAAATGTTCCTGATGGCCCTACTGATGATGATAGCGTTGAATATTTCACGACCGTAGAGGCCTCGCATTATGCTCCTAAAGTTTTGTGCTCACCCATATTTGATGATTATTCGAATGAGGAGAAGAAGAGCCCCACATCGCAGTTTGATGACTAGAGGAGCATCTAGCCCGTGTATGACAGCTATGAATCCAATTATGAGCTGGACATGAAGGATTTCCAAGAGAAGACTACAGATCCTTATCCTCTATTCATTTATGAAATTTATCCTGAGGAGATCATCCATCTAGGGTCTGTAGGAGACAGTGAGCAACATGGTGAGGAGAAAAATTTTCCCACGGGTCCTGTTTATGATGATTATGATTCTGACCTGTGGAAGAGCCAAGCAGAAGAACCAAAAGAGAAATAACAGGGGAAGTTTATCCCTTGTTCAGAGCTTACTAGTGAGTAGCCACCGCCCGAGATCGGTCAGCCTACACCAGCCTCTCACCCACCTAAGCTTACCAGAGAGATTCAACCATGTGTGAGCAGCTGCGTAGAAGAGGAGGCTAGCCATCACCCATTTTCTGGAGTTTTCCATTGGTCCTATGAGCGTGTGAAGGAATAAATGGAGTTGTATTTCCCTCATGATTTGCAGTAGCCCAACTTCATCTTAACCTCGGCCTTAGGATGTATCACGGTTACATCATCTGCCAGTGATCATTGACAGAATATGAGTGCTTCCATTCAGGAAGTTACTTGATTGGCTCTGGTGGAAATTTGCTTTCACCTAGCCCCATGTAAAGGTTTTTGTTAGTTTAGGACTGTACATAAATAAGCTCCTTTGAGAATGTATGTTTATTTTTTTTTTTACCTTATCGGCATGTATTTTTTAGCAGGGTGTCTTGAGCTCAACTCCATATCCCAATAGAAGGCAACTGGAATTGCAGAATGAGTTCTTAGAGAATCATAGGGACGACTCTATCCCCCATGGAGCCTAATGTTATCACCAATTCTTGTAAGGGGAGTTTTCCCTTTCGGATTCAATCCTGTGTTGTAAAGCATGAAAAAATAGGGCTCAAGAACCCATCGAATGAGTTATCCTAGGCCACAACCATGAGCGTTAAGAGCAACACACAAAAGAATTATATTTCGGGATTAAAATGTTTGCAGGCAGGCAACTTCAGTATTCAACGGAGAGGACCTAGCATCGGGGCAATATCGACGGTCGAAGGGTGTTTGGGGCCATGAAGTTGTGCAAGGTTTAGCACAAGAGATAGCGCTTATATCAAGAAACGATCTCAACCATATGATCCAGTCGAGATACATGGCACCTGATCAGGCCTGGTCATGATTTCGGCTACCGAGACTTCAAAATGCAAGGGTCAGTTCCCTTCTATCCCCAAAACCCAGAATGCGAAGCCCTGGGAGCCTGGCACATGGTCATAGCCTAGGATTGTATGGAAGGCAGGACTAAAGAAGGAGGGCATGTGGCAAGATCTAATTCGTAGATGAGGCCTTTCAGGAAAATCAAGGTGAGTGGTGTCAATGATGGATGGTCCCACTATAAAGCGAAAGATCTGGGTTGTTCATTGAAGAAGGGATGCATGGTCTGTGATCGATCCCCATCGCAGACTCAACTACCAGGACTTTGAAAGCTTGGGGGTCACCCCTCCACTACCTTTGGAATCGACAAAATGTGAAATACGAAAGCGCCTTCGGTTTGGGCCCACAATCATAGTTCCTGGTCACAAGGTTTCATGCATGGGTTGAAAGGGGATAGTGCTTGTCACTTATTTAGCTCTTCGTATTGATGGGGAAGTGATCATGTCCGTTCGATGAAAGAAATTCTGGGTCATCGATCCCTGGGGATAGATGGCATTTTTTGAGCCCTTTCACGGTTTTAGTTACCGGGAGAATGAGGAAGAGATGCATCATGAATCCCCGATGCATGAAGTCCTGAAAGGTTCAGGACCATTGATCAACTAAATATCTTAGCCGTCCAACCATGGACAACATTTAGGAGCATTTTTTGTTTATAGGGTGTGTGGATCTAGGCAGTCAAGATTTGCGCGCCCGGATCTACGGATGAGGTCTGACTCTGGACCCCCTCCNGTGCATCGCAAGTCCGAATGGCTGGGATTGAGGTGCCTGGATATGTGGCTGAGGATTGATTCTGGACCCCCCTTTCCATTCTTCCTTTAATAGAGGGGGGCGGGGTCCGAAATTAGGTGGTTTTGAAAGTGGGCCCCCCTCTTGTCGTGTCACCACCCATGTTGCCAAAACCTCTCCTACCTAAAACCTCTTACCGCTTCCCCCTTCTCTTACCTCCCTCACCTCCCGATGACAGGTGTCCTCCAACATACCTCTCTCACCCCCCTGTCACATCTCCACTCCCCTCCTACCTTTCACCACTGCACACCTGTCCTTTGCTCTCCTCTGTGTCATGTCCCTTTTCTATTTCTTCCCTCCTTATAGTCCATTTCTTGTCCATCCTCCTCTAGGTCACCTCGTCATAGCTTCGTGTTCGCCTCCCTAACCAGTCTCTTTCCACTACTCATCCCCTCCGCTTTCCACATCCTCTCTCCCTGCGCCAACACTTATGATGCCCATGCTCGCCCAGTGGCTTATTGATCCCACTCATCACCTTAGCCTCGACAGTCCCAGTAGCGTCCTTCCTCCTGATCGCCAAGCATATGTCGCATCTTGCTAAGTTGCATTAGTCGCCTCTCTCGCCCTTGCTCGCTGGCTGTCACGTCTACTGAACAATCTTACCATGAATTGTCCAAGTGGCTCTAGATGGTGAGGTGAAAAGGCCTCCATGGCCTTGTAGGTGTAAAGTTGACTCACACCAGTCCTGATACTGAGGAAGTAGTTATTAAGGTTGGTGGTGGCGGTTGAACGTCACTTCCACCATGAATGGAAAGCCAGAAAAGGACAAGCTGCGGGGAAAGACTGTCGGTCCAGTCTGACAAAGATCGCATCCAACATTAGACTGCATGGATGGTTTGACCAACGTCTATATGCATAGTCTGATCGAAGTGACCTGGACGTCATGCCATGGAAGCCTGGGCACATTCCTGCTGTTTACAAAATTTTGAGTATATGTAGGCATTTTTGCCATTTTGTAAAGTATCAATAGTAGAGATAAGTTCCCAACTATAAAGTTTTGATAAAGCACTGGTTTTCTCTATTATGTATTGGAAGTTGAGACTTCTTGTTTAATGAAATTCAACCTCTTTCACATCTCTGTAAACACCTGTGTTAGAACACTCAAAATTGGAGGATCCAGTCGAGGGTTGTGATGTTGTAGGATGATGTATGGTTGATCACTACAACATTTGCACCTATTTTAATCGGTTTTCCTATGTTATCTTTTCCCTCTCACACTGAAATAGCTTGGAATTGGAGGATCTAGTCAAGCTGTTATAGTAGCATTGCGATGCTCGGAATTGGAGGATCCAGTTGAGCTATCACCACGTTGTTGTAACTGTGTCACTTAGGCACATTTTCACTGTCTTGGTGTTTCTTCCCCAAGCTATTGGAAGGCCTGATGCCCATAGCAATCTTGTTCATCTTTCTTATTAAGTCTTCCCTCTACTCATTTTAATCTTAGCTTACTGACGGAAGTTACATCGAGACCTCACCTGCTCATGCACAACTTGGCCCAGGATTCTGAGTTAAAGTGATATTCTCCTGAGTTTACCCCCATTCGATCACCCCCCATTACACCAATTTGTGACATAAACTGATGGGCATCGAGCTCTGCTCCTGCTGCAATTCAGGAGTGATTTCTGACGCTAATAGTTATAACCCTAAATTTCTCCACATATGCATACCTAGCCTTTGGTCCTCTTTCTTGCTATTTTTTCCAAGCCACCACTGAGTTTCTCTTCTTAAAAACTCAATTTTTGAAAATGTACGTGCTCTGCACCACTACTGCCCACGTACATACGCTTGCTACACCACTACAACCCATGTACGTATGCTAGTTGCATCATTACAACCTAAGTATACTTGCAAAAGTTGCAAGGAATTCATTGAGATTACAGGTTATTGGGTAGTTTCCCAACTAATCCATCGCCTATAGTCCATCACCCATCTGAATAACCATTCTTTTGTCATAAAAAAGGAGGTTTTGGGGTCTCATTCGACATCTAGACGTAAGAACAGTGAAACTCTACCCGTTTCACATCCCCTCCTTGCCCTAAGCATTTGTAGCCTTGTTGTGAGAATTGCCTCAGAATTCCTCTTTTTTCCCTTTTTCCTCCATAAAAACCCATTCCATTTCCTACGAAGAAGTTTAAGAGGAGAAATATACACAGAGGTGCACTTGGAGCTTGGTGAAGAGGAGCTCGGACTAGGTTCGAGGAGAAGTAGCCGACTTTGGTTGTAATTGATCATTGTATTAACAATAAAAGAAGTACTTTTCCTGTCCCAAAACATGATGTGTCTAATGCTTGCATTTGTTTTATGTTTTTATTCTAACACCTAACCCTTATTTATGTATGAAATGTATGCTTGTATATTTATGTTTTCCTGTCTTTGAATGAAGGCTATCCTTGGGAGGATGTTTGCAGTCAGTGAAGTTATCAAGCGCAAGAGGATCGACACTGGACACAGAGTAAAGGTACAATTATTGTATCCTTCTCGTTTTACTTTTTCTTGCATAAGTATGGGGTGCGTTTGGGGTAGTTAAAAAACTAGGAGACTTTTAAACGGTTATTGATATGCCTACATTGTAAACCCTGGTGTAGCCATAGGGGGGTTTTTCCCACTAGCAAAACTGGTGACCATATTGGGGAAAGCCTCTAGGGTTTTAGGGGATTTTTGGGTATTTGATTGGTTTTATATCTTTTGAGTTTCTTTTTGAGTCTGTTGAGTCTTTAAGATATTCTGGTCACCTATTGGTGCCATACCAGTTCTCCCTGCCCTGTCAGTCAGTCTGTTTTACTTTTATTTTTTCAATAAGTACAGCGGTGTACATGGCCTGCTGTGGGTCAGCACATGTACATACATGCCCTGCTTTATAGACAACCCACATACATACGTAGGTTGCTTAAGCATCATTAGCATACATGTGTCAAGATTTATTTTTTTAAGAAGAGGCAGTCAACCTCTTCCCTGATTGAAGTCTTACTTCTGAGGGTTTCTTGATTAAGTGTAGTGTCTTTGGTTTTTACAGTCAAAGCCTGGGTTAGATGTCAGTTTTCTTGTCTTTTAAAAAAAAAAAATATTGTGTTTACTTCAAAAGGGTTTTAGGCAAGTCTTTGAGTTTTTGATTAGCCTGTTTGGTGTCTTTAGTGACTCCCTGCGATCCGCAGTGGGCCAGAGGTCAGTTTCAATCTTGTTTTGTTGTTCACTTTTTCCCCTTTCGATTGCTTTAAAGAAAAAGAAAAAGAATTTATTTCAAGTTTCTTGTTTGAAGCATAAAAAAAAATAGAAAAAGATTTCTTTGTTTGGTAAAGTAGTTAGGGTTTAGTTATTTTACTTGTTAGGAAAAAGAGTTCAATTTTTAAGTTCTTTACCGATTTCTTAGAACACTAAGTAGCTCGTACTCTAGTAAAATTTTGTTTTAAGTCTTCGTTTCAAAGATCTTGGAAAAAGTTAGTTATGAAAATTTTGTTTAAACAGTTAGTTGCAAGTCTTTATTATTAACTAGAAGTAATTTTTCTTTCAGAATTTCGTTTACTTCTCCTCTTTTCGTCTCTCATACACATCACTAGTTTCACTCCCATTTCCTTTGAGTTAAAACAAGACATTGAAAATTAACACTAAAATTAAAATTTACTAGACTTTATTTTTGTAGGGTTAATCAACTAGTTTAGGCTAGAGCCATGAATTAGGTTGGAGAGGAAATTCTTCAAGGCTTATAAACAAACATTGGAGTCAGAGCTAGGGAGGTGAAAGTTCAGTGACGTGAAAGTTATCTAGGACCCCCCTCTAAAACAGGGGCTAAACACGAGGTCATGTGCGGAAAGGTACCAGAGATAACCCCTCCAAAGCTGGACCAAGTGTAATGGGGAACACATATTGAGGACTTGTTGTGGGATACTATCGTTTGCATCTTCCTACGAAGCTTCGTGGACCTCGAATCCATTCAAGATCCTCAGTTGTCTTCCAGACCACTTTCTTTTAATAGCCTCGGTAGGTTTCAGAATTGTTATCCTTCTCATTGCGGTCCACCCGAATGTCGACTGTACCCGCCTGGTGACTATTTACGAGCTGGAAACATAGTTGCCTTTACTCTAGAGACTTACATAGGTGATTGTGGGGGTATATCATAGTACCTAAGGCAAACGTAGGGCCATGTTTTGCAGAGTATACCTGGAGGGTGGCTCCATGTTTGAGTTGCACTTGCACCGGTAAGTTGCTCTAGTGTTGGCTGGCGTAACTGTTCTTCCAACTAGATAGTGGTTTTCTTGCTTTATCCCATAGGAACTTTTCTAGTGTGTGCTTGTTTCAAAACGTTAGTAAAATCCTTACTATGTCATTGATATTTTCACGAAGTGGAAGATAAGGAGCTCCATTGGTCGCGAAGGCTTCAGGGACTACCGCCGATTACATTGGAGCCACCATCGCCATCGTTACGGCTAAGACTTGACCAACAAGGGTCATTTGAATTGATCAGGCCACAAGAAACTGTGCTCGAGCTAGCTACGAGAGGAGAACACTAAAATCTAGAGGAAATGACTATTTCTGACCTTGGAGCGGAAGCTCTCAAGTCGTTTAACCCTCTGATCACTTAACTGTCGATGCCACTTTTGGTACAATTTGTCCCTCCAAGGGTAACACATCACGAGCATCAGATAGTCTTACAAGCAGCTATGGTAGAAAATGTTTCTACTTCGTTAGGGAGTCCTCACACTCCCTCAACGACTGCCACTACAGGGGGTATTCCACCTCCTAACCCACCTTCGTTGGTCTGAACCACCATGGTCTCGACCACCTCTACTTCAGGCAGTGGTCTGATTCCGTCATTGGCAGCGACCACTGCTCTATTCACACAGACTGTGATGAGCCCTCCATTTTCATATGGGATGCCCGACTTTGATACGAACTTTGTCCTTACCTACTCCACCCTACAGACCATGGGTCTAGGAGAAGGAATATCGAACGCTCCTTTGCAAGGGTCCATGGGGGGGGCACCTTAGCCTCCTATAATGCTATCCCTTATGGTGGAGGTCATATACCTCCTCCGTCCCCCTTGCTCGATGGTGCTTTCTAGACACCCGACGGGCCGAACACAAGCTACACCTTGTTTGGAGCAGGTAGTCTAGGACCTTATTCTTACACCATGTCGGTGGGATCGATGTCATTCTCTTTGTTCGACGCGTTTGGTAATAACACTTTCTCGACAGTTGTCATCTCGGTTGGGGGCAACCCTGGTTTTGGACAACAAAATCTTGNCAAAACAATTTTCTGGCCATTTTGGCAATTTACTATTTTTAGCAGGTTTTCACTTCCGGGGCCATTTTGAGGGCCTAAATGAAGTTTTTTCGAGATCGAGGTTCTCAATGATAGCCAAAGGCATGATTTATCCCCCAAAATGAATCTCCTCGATGATACCTTTCCAACGAGCTATCACACGCCTAAAACAGAGATCGTATGCAAAAGTTACGACCCCAGGAAGTTGATGCACCAACTTACCCAAACGAGGCCCACATGACTTTTGGCGCTTCATCTCCTAGGGTTAGGTTTTTGGATGTCTAGGACTTTTGACATTCCCATCTATTGTAAAAAGGCCTTTCGAGCCTCATTGTAACCATCT
>JASDQU010373111.1:61343-93420 GCA_032191745.1 Picea mariana
TGAACGATCAATTCTTCCAAGTCAAATTGGCATTTGATGTTGTACTCAACGTTATGGGCCTATTGAACGTCTGTAAAGACTGCCACCGATTTCTCACCTTTTCAACTCATTTACGGGATTGAAGAAATCTTGCCTATAGAGTGCCAGATCCCATCTCTAAAGTTGGCAGTAGAGTTATTTCCAGACACTTCACCACTTGAGGAATGCTTATTATATCTCGAGCAGCTCGATGAGAAACGTCGTGATGTAGCCTTGGCCAATGAGGCTCACAAGCAACGATTCAAGTGTCAGTATGATTGATCCGATCGTTCTTGGATTTTCTTCGAAGGTGACCTTGTCCTGGTCTATGACCAAGATAAATCTCCCCTGGGGGCAGGCAAGTTCAAACCCAAGTGGTTTGGACCTTTCATTGTGAAAGAGGTCTTAAAGAAGGGTACTTATCGTCTGGTTGAATTTGAGAGAAATGCTTTGGCGGAGCCTAGAAATGGGCTCTACCTCAAGAAGTATTACTCGTAGGTTGGTCGCCTGGGTGACTTCTTGTACATATGTATAATTCTTATACAATTATCTTTTTGTCTTTTTGTTTTATGGATGTGTCATTATTTATGTCATCGTTTTAACTGTGGTAGATGTCAAGTGAATCATAAGTGTTCTTTAGGTTTACGGAAGACTCAGAGGCTTACTTTTGTAGCCTGGGTGATTTTCATGCCTCAAGGCCAATTGCTATCTTTTGGAGGTATCTGTCTAGGTGATGCCACAAACAATGTCGCCGAGTACAATGCAGTGATAGAGTTACTTCATGACGCTTTGTCGCATAGTATCTCTCACCTCCAGATCTACTTATATGCACAGTTGGTTGTGTCCCAGTTAAATGGGGTTTACCACGTTTATGATCCTACTTTACATCAAAGCTTCCTTAGGGTATCTCTCTTAGAACACTGCTTCGATTACATTACATATATCATGTTCCTATGAGATTAAATCAAATGACAGATACTCTAGCTAATCAAGTATTAGATTGGCATGTTGCACACACATAACAAGAAGCACACACATACACATGTACATACATTTTTAAAGAAATGTGATCCATAAGACATAAAGATGTAAATACGCACACACACACACACACACACACACATATATATATATAAGTGTCAGAGTACATCGTTGGGCGCGAACGCCTCAAAAATATAAATTTGGTATACATCACAGGGCTTATTCCCTCAAAAACATACAAAGAGTTCCCTCGGCACATAATAGGTCCATCCTATCTAAGCACGGGGCCTGTTGGTCCTGCTGTAGTGAACAACGACATTTTCCAAAAGCCGGAAGAGTTGGACCCAAGTCTGTGGTACCCCAACTACATGAGGCTGCATCGATGGCAAAAGATCCTTGATCTCAGTCAGGGGAACTACACAAGTGAGTGTGGTGAGGTTTCGCTCCACCCGTCTCAAAAATATCTTAGCCTCTCTAGTTGGAGGTCCCCCTGTTGTTGTTGCTGGTCCGACGGCTGCTGCTGGTACTGCCTCTGGTCGAGGACGTCACCTGGTCCTCGAGAAGTCTGTTGGATGATTTGGTCCCACATCTGTACATAACAGATACAGATTTGTTAGATACTCTGATTCACATAAAAATGATATATATAAAAGAAACTAAAAATCAAATAACTTTAAAAACAAACGTACCTATCTCTCCTCGCTCCTCTCCAAGAGGTACGGACATTTCCGGATCCCTGGAAAAGTTGATTCCAACATAGGGGTAGTCCTCTATCACTAGAATCTATCATGCCCACCAGTCAAAAAAATTATCATCGAAGTCCTCTATGGTCCTTCCTCCCCCCTGTCGTGGCAACAATGTTGCCCACCTACACACTACTAGGAAGGAGGCCACATGCCCCCATACTGTCTCTTATGGATTCATGATGGGTACCCTCTCAAAGAATAACGAGCACAAAATGGTACCGAACCCAAAGTTCTTGTTATTCCAATCTCGACACTCTGTAAGCTGCCTCTTCATGCAGTCAAGCATGGTCGTACTCCAGTCAAATATTCATGCATTTAGGCACTGCATTGCACAATACATGTGCTCCCGGGAAGCCTGGTGTAGGGTCACGGATCCAATGATCCGCCCAATAAGAAAAACGATCACCTTCAGTGATAGGTTGGTGATCTTGTGTATGGGAACCTGAGAACCTACTTTCTCAGTGCCGGCCTCGCAATGCATTACGATCAGTTCGACGATGTTAAGGGGCCTAGGGGGGAATGTATGCAAGTTGATTGGTTCCCCTCTCCTCGAGAGGCTAGTCAAGAAATATATGTCCTCAGTCATTGAAGTCAATGACTACCTCTCAAGCATAACGCCTCTATGTTAGGGTGCCAATAATCCACCAAGGAATTCAACAGCCTGGGTTGTGCCCACATGAGTGGACACCAATAAAACTTCCATAAACCACATTGTTTCAATGCAACAATAGTAACAGGGTCCTCATCGAACAAGATATCGATCTCCTTGTGCTCCCTCTCCCTCCAATGGACATACATCCTGTTACATGACAAGTTCAAGGGGGAGTTATCTCTTGCACTTTTTATTTTTCAATGCTTTTGTGGGTGTATGTGGGTTGTTTTGGACACATTAATGTACATCCATGGGTAGACTGTTTTCTTCCATCGGATGTATGTGGGTTGTACTTTGACAACCTGCGTACACATAGGGCCTCCCTTTTTTAGGAGGGTGCACCCCCTCAAAAACTAAAAACTATGCAAAATTGAAGTATTGAAATGCAAGAGGGACACGTTTATACTTACTTGGCCCAAGCGGAAGTTAGTTTCGTCCTCTGAAGCTCCCAGAATCAACTCTTTTAGCAAAGGGGTATTTTTTACCTCTTGGTTAATTTTTAAATTGCAATGGTGAAAATGAGCTGTCAGCTTCTATTTATAGACTTTTTTGGCCCTTTTTTCCATTTTTTTGAACCCTTTTGTCATTTTTTCTGGCTTGAAAATCATTTAATGTGGTTCTTAAGTTTCTTATTGGATGTTACAATGCACTTCACTTTTGGTTTGGTAACCTTTTTGGGAGATGGGTCACTTTTTGAAGGTCCTTTGGTAAAAGTCGTTTTTCCAACTTTTTGCATATAAGTTAGGATTCCACCTCCACTTTCTGCATCTCGTTGTCTTTTCCGCTTTGCCATAGGATCGATCCCACCGAAGTGAGAGACATGAAACCATCTTTGTTGTTTTAGAAGTGTCATGATTAGGTGGTAGAGCCTACCTTTACATGGATTCCCTAGATAGATCCTAGTTGCATTTTTGGCATCCATGCCATCTTTAATGAATTTAGGCTCAAGAGTCCTTGTTAGTCCTATCATGATTACGAGTTTGAGCCTCATTTGCCTGATACATCATCACTCTTGGCCTCACCCTCAGGACTCCAAAAAATGAGCATGCTTTTTTGTCTTTCAAGCTCGCTTTGAGATCCGAAAGCAACATCCGATGAGACTACATTTATGCTTTTCAATCTTGTCTGGATTAACTGACAAAAGTAACCTATTGGAGTCTTCTTTAATCCCTTTTCAGACTCTCTAAACATGAAAAGATTGTCGAGCGATCTTGTTGTCCTTCACACTCACCAAACTCAAATTTGAAGGCACATCTGTCTGACGGTAGTTTACCTTTTTTTCGGTCTAGATGGTCAATTTTAGGAACAAAGGTATACTCTAGAAGCTTCGGTTCGCTAGAAGAGTATTCTCAGGTATAACTTTAACCCTTTTTCGGGCTGAGGGACTAAATTTACAAAAAAGGAACCCCCACGGAGTCCATAGTTAAGCTCTTTTCAGACTCCATAAAATTGAAAAGATCGTCGAGTGGCCTTGTTCCTTCACACTTGTTAAATTTCTCCAGAAGAACATCCCCCATAGAGTCCATTGTTATGTTCTTTTCAGACTCCTTAAAATTGAAAAGATCGTCGAGTGATCTTGTTCTTTCACACTCGTTAAATTGGTCCAGAAAAACATCTACTGGCATGAGTTTGCCCCTTTTTCTAGCCTGTAGATTACGGAGGAAAAAGTTACACCTTAGGAGATTCGTCTCACCAGGAGAGTTCTCCTAAGTAAATTTTATACGTTTTTGAGCTAAGGGGACTAAATCTAGAAAAAGGCTGTGAGTCCATAGTTAAGTTCTTTTCAGACTCCTTAAAATTGAAAATATTGTTGAGTGATCTTACCTGTGTCACACTCGTTAAAATGGTTTTGAATAGTTTTTCAGACTCTGTAAACATGAAAAAACTACTGAGCTTACCTTCTTTGGTAGGGATGATTTTAGGGGCTAAATTTCGCTCATGGGCTAATTTTCCATGGTTTTTCCAAAAACGAGATTCGCTATTTTAAAAATGATTCGCCCAAATTCTATAGGATAAAATTATGTTACCCTAAAAATTGCCAAAGTTTTATAAAAACTATATAAAATACTTAGAAATTTGAATATTTAAAAAAATATATCGCCAAACATTTATAGTTGACATATGAAGGATTAGTAATATTCGCCAAAGTGTCTACATTTTAAAATAAATTTCCCTCAAAATCATCCATGTTCTCTCGGCTCGTGAAAAAGACATTGAAGGGGGTTTCATCATGTCTTGCTAATCTCATTTGCATCTCTACATCTTTGGCCTAATGCCGACTCCATGTTGCTCTCGACTGAACCTTTGAAGCATGCTGTTGGGCTCGTGATATGATCAATTTTATGACAATAATTAGATACTTTTGTCGAATGTAAATATGCTTTTTTCATGTTTTGAGAAGTTTTTGAAGAGATTTTGTGCCAAAACGCGATGATCCGCACTAGGTATGCATACTTCATGTTTTATGATGATCTTGAGTGAAATTCAATATGTTTTTATGTTTCCAAGAATCTAATTTGCATTTTTTGGTGTCACAAGGAAAAATCCCAGCTTGTTTTTGCTTCCGACACTCAGTCTGGTACTCCATCTGGCACTTCGTCCTGCACAAAAACGATGGGCAATTTGGTAGTTATGGTATTGACGACTAGTGATGGGAGAATCAGGAACATGGGTTTTGCTCGTGCTTGCCCCCTCTAGCTACTAAACTCTTAACAACTCGGTTTGGGTTGTTAAGCTGGGTGATTATTGGCTCGCTCCATTTCGACAGTTAGGGAATCATTAATGTAATTTACTATTTTTAGAAGAGGTTCGACCCTCAAGTGGTCGACCTCTTGGTCTATAAAGCTTATAGATACCACCGTGGTGGTCATACAATAGTTAAGCAGTCGAAGAAGTAGTGTGTTAGAGACAAATACATTTTTTCTCTATTTTTGCGATTTTCAGTTGCCATAATTATATAAAACCGTGTTTTTGAGTTTTAATGGTGAAATCACTTTGCTCAGTTCATGGTGTGCATTTGAGAATTGACCATGACTTTCTTGGGGGCCCACCAGCAGTCTGGTAACTGTTCTATGAGTTATTTATGAATTTCATATCTTAGATGTCTTTTATCTCATTTCGTGTACATGAATTGCTATTTTTCCTTTGTCATATAATTTGTTGTTATAGTTTAACTATGTAAATTCTCTTTTGTAGGTTAGTATGAAGGCCTTTGTCAATATGCATTAATTTTGTAGTTAGTAGGAACAAGTTTGCAAACTTATACACTAACTCCATGTGCAATTAAATATTAGATTGTATTTTATTTATGCTTTTAAAATCAAGTTTAAAATAGAGTTTGAAACATAGTAGAACAAAATTTTAGTTTATGTTTTCTTTAACGAAGTTTCGGTGGATGGATAGGGTTAGCTTCAGTTTTTATTTGTAGATTGCCTATTCAATTATCATTTAGATTTTGCTTAACTAGTTGTTAACTAATTTATTCATTAGTTTACTTTCTATATGCTAGAATCATGTTTAATTTATGTTTATAAGCATTTTCCTTTTTGCAATTTGAGTTGTTGAAATAGGTTTAGCTTAGTTTTACTTTATGCATTTTCTTTCCTAGATTTAGGTTGCAATTCCAGTTTTTAGTTAACGATTGAATGTAGTTATGAGTTTTTCTTACATAGCATAGAGTACAATTATAATCTCGTTATACTGTTGATGATTAATGCATGAGTAATAATCGCATGAATATGCAGGGTAATTGACGTTGTTTCTGTAATGGCTAAGTTCTCATTGGATTGTTTAATTCACACTTTCACTTTGCTATTGAGGTCAATATCAAGTTTATACCTCTTGAATTATCTTTCATTGTCAAGTGCCATCATGATATTATAATACACCGGAGACATTCACACAACCATCAACACTATATTTTGAGTTTTCATAGGTTAAAAGATAGTTTCTTGCTTTTATAGATCAGAAGATAGTTTAATTGTTGTTGTAGGATAGATAGCCTTTTGCTTTGGTAGATTAAAGAGCAGTTTGCTTATCATAGATTAAAGGTTAGTTGTTAGTTCTTCTTTTTTTCAATTAAGTAGATTTCCTTTTGTAAATTAGAAATAGTTGTATTAAGAATAGAGTTCACTTGTCTCTTAGCTTAGTTAGTTTCTTATTGAGTAGTATTAATTAGTTTACTTGCTGTAGAAGTTATCCTAGGGTAGTTAGTTGTTTACTTGCTTTAATAGGTTAATTGCTTACTTGTCTATTATTGCTTTGATCGTATAGTTGTTTGTTTATTTACTTGCTTTCATAGGATAGTTGCTTATTGAATTTAAGTAGGCTAGTTAAAGTAGTTTTTTGTTGCTATTTGTTTATTGTTATGATTGAACTAGTTTGTTTCAAGTAGGGTTTTCATTTGTTTTCCTAGAACTATCCATCGATCATTGGTTCAAAAGTACTTAGGTTACATAGTTTAAAGTATCTTAGTAGGGTTTGCTCATCAGATAGCTTTTCTTGAATAGATTATCCCTTAGATAGTTACTTCCTTAGTTACACTATATTACTACCATCCCTTCTACCTTAGCATATATGTTTCTACAACTCTAAGTTTACTTACCCCGGGTTGACAATTTAATTGAGGGTTTTTAGTGCATATATAACACCCATCATTTTTGGCGTCGTTGCCGGGGAGTTGTCTCAAGGTAGGAGATAGTTAGGAAATAGATCATTTCTATACCTTAGCATTAGATTGATGGTGGGGGAACTTTAAGAGGAGAGGTAAGAACCTGCGCATCTGCTATTGTAGGATCCCCCAAACCCAATGGTAGTTTTTTTTTTTGTTTACTTTCATGAATAGACCTAGAGACCCAAAAGGTAGATACATTAAATCTAAATTAGACCTTTCAACCAAGGTTCCTTCCGACCTTTTTTGGGGAAGGAACGTTCCACTCATAAACTCCCCAGACCGATACCGAAAAAAAGAAGTTAGCTCAACCCAAAGAGATAAAATTGTCTATGAAGAGACTAAGACAGAGAGCACTAGAAAACAAAAAATTGAAGCATCAATAATAGTGGGACAGGAGGCAAGACCACTCGAGCCTTCCGCAGAACCAAACAATACAACCTTTGTTTTCTTACCACCATCAAGAGATCCTAACTTTGTGGACATCATCTGTGTGTGAACCAAGTTTTATCAAATGGCAAGATGATCTCAGAAGCAACTATTAGCCTAAGGGAACTTTCTCAAATCCTAGCAATAGTTGGGATCTCTTCTGCTCACGAAGAACACATCTTGACAATAGCCAAGATCTTGAATACCTTTCCAGAAATATTAGAAGAATCAAGGTCATATGAGCTACAAAATGATTTTCCTTTCCAAAATACGAAGGAAGCTGAAAAATTATGGACTACACCCAGTGGAGAGCAATCATTAAGACTTGATATTGAGGAGTTCTCGACATCCATCTCATCAGATCCTTTATGTACTTCAGAAATCAATCATCTAGAAGAAGAGGATCTGCATAGCATGATGAAGGAGAGCATAGAAATTACTATTGATAAACATAAAGATTACATTGAAATTTGGTTTCAAGAGGTAATCAGGCCACAATATTATTCTCTTCTTCAACACCTGTTAATGCCAAAACAGGTAGGTTGGTTGGTTGGTTCTTCATATCCAGGTAATAACTGTGGTAAATTTTTCATATGTGGATATGGATATGTTTCTTATCTTTCTTCGCATATGGTTACATTGGAAAATTTCTTACACTTGAATAAATTTTTTCCTTTCTTCTTAGGTAGGCTAGGATAGTAAATAAAAACTGCATGTTGTTAGTTTAGCTTAAAGTCTAATGCAACCTCATTTTATGTTTTCTTTTTAATAAAATAACTATGAGATACATGTTCTAGTGACTTGATCTCACTGATCTTATTAGTTTTTGATATTTTAGAGTGTGGTGTTTAACAAACAATTCTAGAGATTTCTGTAGGTATTTATTTCACTAGGAGTAGACAGTTTCAAGGAAATATAAAAGAATGTTTTTTCTTCAAAACATGGTTACACTTGAACCTTGTTGTCTGTTAAGCATCAAATGAATAATAACTTGTTGTAGTTAGCCATGTTTTTGAAAATATTTTCACCTTCTTTCTCTTAAGGAATTTTAAAAAGCAGTTGCTTTTGAAAATCTTCACCACTATATAAGGAAGTAATACCGTAACCATCAAGCTTAGAGGTCTCTCATACAATTTTCCCATGAAACCTGAGTAAGTAAAGTATATTTATTAAAGAGTAACAAGGAGGTCTGATTAGTGGTTAGTCATGGACACATCACAATAACTTACAAAAGAAGAAAGTGAGTTGAGCCTAAATATACCTTTCTGTTCTTTCCCAATGGTACCACCCACTACACACTAAAAATCTTGGTTATATCATATCTTTAGATAGACCACGTCCACTTAAGTACCCGTTACATCAAGAAAATCACTAAGGAATATAATGGAAAGTCACCCTCTAACATAAATACCATCCCAATTGAAAAAAGAAAGAAAAAGTTTTTTTCAGAGCTATCCCCCCATCATCTTGCATAAAGAAATCTTATACTAAAATCTTAAAAGATGGAGGGCTAGTCTCTGAGGGTGTAAGATCCTAACCCGCAGGGATACTGAACAGGTCTGCTGGCAGTGGGTACTAGCATGTGGTATGACTAGGTAAACCCGTCGGAGTACTGAACAGGATTGCTAGCAGTGGGGCATTCTACCTAGTGAGGATGATAATCTGACAAAAAATAAATAATAAATTTAAACTTGTCCTGAAGTACGACATTATTTGTAGACAAAGCTGACATGAAGTATGTATGGTTAAGCTAAGGTTAATGAACTCCATAAACTTGCCATTGGGAACTAACTCTGAGACTATCTTGAAACTCTCTTGCCTACCGCTTCTTATCTATATATAGGATCTCTTATCCTATAGGTGGGGCCATACTTTAACCGTCTCGTTAGACCAATCTGTGAAATTTGTCTCTACACTTAACAAGCTATAAATCTTCAGCTATTGGGAGAACTGACTGGTTTCCTATATTTTTTATTGTGAGGTGTCACAATACTTAGGTGTGGGGTAGGGGTTCATGAGTTGACAAATGATAACATTGCCTAGAAGAAGTAAATCTTTGTAAAAATTTATGTGTATTGTTTTCATGATATAGGCTATTACATTAGCCATCATTTTATTTTCGAAATGCTAATTCCATGTGTGTTATAAATTGTTTTACATCTCCTTAACAGACCACTTAACTGGTTTATTTTCGTTACAGACTATTCATTACAGAGTTATGATTACATGCCTTATAAAATGCGAGATAGAGGAATGGATTGTGTGAGCATGATGGAAAAACAAATAATAATGGAACACTCTTATCTTGCCTCTACTCCTATTCACTATATTCGTGGTCTCTGAGGAATCAATTTCCTTAGCCACAAAGATCCCAAGAATTGGAGACCATTGGTTTAAACACCACCAGTTGCCAAGAGAGAGCTATAACAGGGTTTTCAAACCCGAATTTCAGAACATCTCTGGAGCTAAGGGATACTCCAAAGAGTGGATAAAAGAGGAGCTAATCTAACCCCCCTCCAAAACAGTAAATACCTATTTCTAATTCATGGCACGAGGACATGCCATATCTTCGGTCTTGGGGGAGTTTCCTGAGCTAAAAAAAAATGCTAAGCACCACCCATTTGTATAGCAAAACCCATGAGAAGAGGGAGTAGGATTTCTGTCAAAATTCGATCATACTGTCTTTATACAATGTCTTGGGATATTATATCATCAATTGTTTGTATTGGTATTATAAATTATATACTGTTGACATCATTGTGTGTGTTATAAGATTACTGTGCATTTTTATGTTTATGCTATAGAAGACTTCGTATACTTAACTGGCTATTTGTGACAATTATAGATCAATAACACATTGTTAAACTCACTACAGATCTGTGTTACACACCTATGAACAGAGGAACAAGGTTAAGTGGCTGTGTATTAGGCTAGGTATTTAGCTCAGTCTGGTTTTGATTTGGAGTTTTCTGGATGAGAATCTAGGTCTAGGGAGCTAGGCCAGGATTTCCAAAAGATGAGTTGCAAAGATAGAATGTGGTAAGGTAGGTATACTCAGTAGAATTTAGGATTTGTCATTGTGTATAGGGTATATGCGGAGATTTCAACATGGGAATGAAATCATGATCCATTCATAAGAAGAAGGTGTAACATAACATGACAATTTCATCCAAAACAGTGCAAATAACTTTGAAACAATCATAGGAAATTATGGAGGTGGCATCAAACTGTAGCAGAAGAGAAACAAATTTTGGAGGCCTTCCTCAATGAGTTATTTAATGAAAAAGTTATGAATGGAAATCTGAATATGTCCTCTACACTTTGGAGTCACTAATCCAATAAAAAATCTACATATAACCCCTTCACAATTGATTTGAAAACAAACTGTCCAAAAGTGCAACAATTGTGACAGAAGCGCAACAGAAACATAGGGGTCAAAGATGGGGCTATAACTTTTTAACCATAATACATTTTACAAAATGTAGAGAGGGTTTTGTAGATAAGGTTTTTATTAATATAAACCTCTCTCAGTTTTGTGAAATTCATTCCCATCTTCTTGGAATATGTGCCACAAAAGAATGACTAAAGTAGGAAATTAAATTGAAGCATTTGATTTTCTAAGACGGGCCTCCAAGAAAGTTGAATATCTCCCACTATATGCTACCTGTGTATATAATGAAGGAGATTATTATTATTTGGTATGTAATTAGAAAAAACCTCCTTTGGTTTTCCAAAATTCATCTTTATTTGGTCAAAAACATGTTTTGAAAATAATGACTAAAACATGAAATTAAATTGGAAAATTTTATTTTCTGAAATAGGTCTCCAAGAAAGTTGAATATCTCCCAATATATGATACCTGTGTAAAACATGAAAGAGGTTATTGTGATTTGGTATGTAATTAGAAATAAACTCTTTTGGTTTTCCAAAATTCATCTTTATGTGGTCAAAAACATCTTTTTAAAATGATGACCAAAAACAAAGTCAAAAGCACAACATGGTCTTGTAGAACACTTTTTGTGACTTTTCCTGATCCATTTTCTGATGTAGTAGTTCCTAGCCATGTGTCTTTGAAACTTGATGTCCATGTTGCCCTTTTTGGGGGTAATGTTGGCCCCGTGATATGATCAATTTTATGACAGTAATTAGATACTTTTGTCGAATGTAAATATGTGTTTTTCATGTTTTGAGAAGTTTTTGAAGAGATTTTGTGCCAAAACGTTATGATCCACACCAGGTATGCATAATTTGTATTTTATGATGATCTTGAGTGTAATTCAGTATGTTTTTATGTTTCCAAGAATATAATTCACATTTTTTGGTGTCACAGGGAAAATCACAGCTTGTTTTTGCTTCCGGCACTCAGTTTGGTACTCCATCTGGCACTCAGTCCGGTACTCCATCCGACACTTCATCCTGCACTCCGTCCTGCACAAAAATGATGGGCGATTTGGTGATTATGGTATTGGCGGCCAATGATGGGAGAATCAGGAACATGGTTTTTGCCTGTGCTTGCCCCCTCCAGCTATTAAACTCTTGACAACTCGGTTTGGGTTGTTAAGATGGGTGATTATTGGCTCACTCCATTTCGGCAGTTAGGGCATCATTAATGTAATTTACTGTTTTTAGAAGAGGTTTGACGCTCCATTGGTCGACCTCTTGGTATGTAAATCTTATAAATACCACCGTGGTGGTCATACAATAGTTAAACAATCGAAGAAGTAGTGTGTTAGAGACAAATACGATTTTCCTCTCTTTTCGCCATTTTCAGTTGCCAGAATTATATAAAACTGTGTTTTTAAGTTTTAATGGTGAAATCGCTTTGTTGAGTTCGTGATGTGCATTTGAGAAGTGACCACAACTTGTTGGGGGGCCCACCAACAATTTGATAACTGTTCTATGAGTTATTTATGAATTTCATAGCTTAGATGTCTTTTATCTCATTTCCTGTACATGAATTGCTATTTTTCCTTTGTCATATAATTTGTTGTCATAGTTTAATTGTGTAAGTTCTCTTTTGTAGGTTAGTATGAAGGCCTTTGTCAATATGCATTAATTTTGTAGTTAGTAGGAACAAGTTTGCAAACTTATACACTAACCCTGTGTGCAATTAAATATTATATTGTATTTTATTTATTCTTTTAAAATCAAGTTTAAAACAAAGTTTGAAATAGAGTAGAACATAATTTTAGTTTATGTTTTCTTTAACGAGGTTTCAGTAGATGGATAGGTGTAGCTTCAGTTTTTATTTGTAGATTGCCTATTCAATTATCATTTAGATTTTTATTAGCTAGTTATTAACTAATTTATTCATTAGTTTACTTGCTATATGCTAGAATCATGTTTAATTTATGTTTATAAGCATTTTCCTTTTTGCAATTTGAGTTGTTGAAATAGGTTTAGCTTAGTTTTATTTTATGCATTTTCTTTCCTAGATTTAGGTTGCAATTCCAATTTTTAGTTAATGATTGAATGTAGTTATGAGTTTTGCTTACATAGCGTAGAGTACAATTATAATCTCGTTATACTATTGATGATTAATGCATGAGTAATAATTGAATGAATATGCAAGGTAATTGGTGTTGTTTTTGTAATGGCTAAGTTCTCACTGGATTGTTTAATTCACACCTTTCACTTTGCTATTGAGGTCAATATCAAATTTATACCTCTTGAATTATCTTTCATTGCCAAGTGTCATCGTAATATTATAAGACACTGGAGACATTCACACAACCATCAACACTATATTTGAGTTTTCATAGGTTAAAAGATACTTTCTTGCTTTCATAGATCAGAAGATAGTTTTATTGTTGTTGTAGGATAGATCATCTTTTGCTTTGGTAGATTAAAGAGCAGTTTGCTTAACATAGATTAAAGGTTAGTTGTTAGTTCTTCTTTCTTTCAATTAAGTAGATTTCCTTTTGTAAATTAGAAATAGTTGTATTAAGAATAGAGTTCACTTGTCTCTTAGCTTAGTTAGTTGCTTATTGAGTAGTCTTAATTAGTTTACTTGCTGTAGAAGTTATCCTAGCGTAGTTAGTTGTTTACTTGCTTTAATAGGTTAATTGATTACTTTTCTATTCTTGTTTTGATCGTATAGTTGCTTGTTTATTTACTTGCTTTCATAGGATAGTTGCTTATTGAATTTAAGTAGGCTAGTTAAAGTAGTTTGTTGTTGCTATTTGTTTATTGTTATGATTAAATAGTTTCTTTTGCTTATTGTTATGATTGAACTAGTTTGCTTCAAGTAGGGTTTTCATTTGTTTTCCTAGAACTATCCATTGATCCTTGGTTCAAAAGTACTTAGGTTACATAGTTTAAAGTTTCTTAGTAGGGTTTGCTCGTTAGATAACTTTGCTTGAATAGATTATCCCTTAGATAGCCACTTCCTTAGTTATACTATACTACTACCAACCCTTCTACCTTGGCATATATTTTGCTACAACTCTAAGTTTACTTACCCTGGGTTGACAATTTAATTGAGAGGTTTTAGTGTATTTTTAGTGCATATAGAACACCCATCACATGCCTTATACACAAGTCATGTATCACTTTGCCTCTGCGACCTGACACCTTGACCCATGGAGGAATTTTCCCCGAGTGTCCTTTTCCTGCACATGTCTCCTTGCTCTGAGCATTAGTGTGTTCCTTGCGCTTGGAACTAGTATGCTTGCGACACTTGTTCCTCCTTTGTAACATAACATTCTTTGATTCTTTTTTTTGTAAAAGACAAAAAAAATAAAAAAAAACCCAAAAAGAGGACAGGAAATATATATTCATTTTTGGTAGCACAATGAGTCGCCCTTGGACAAAGCACATCCTTTCATTTGTTTTTCAATCTTTGGGATTTAATATGACCTTAGGAAGTTGTTCTCGCTACATAAATTTGTGTCCTCCTCCGTTTGGTTATTATTCCAAACACATGGAGAGTTTGCATTGCCTCCTGCATCGTGAACTTGTGTCAATGTCATGCTACCTGAGTTTGATCATCTGCCGTGATATTGTCCAAGAGAAGTTTCACCCAAACTGAGTTGACCTTTCTGCAATTTCTCTCTTGACCTCATGACCGGCCATCCAAAAAGTCCAATCAAGTCCTTTTTCAAAATCAATGAAGTTCTCTGCCTGATCATCAAGATCCTCTTGTGTTTTTCCAACGAGCCGTTGAAGACCTATGGGTAGTGAAGTAATACACTCATACTGCACTCCTACCCGAGTTTGAATATCTTGAAGTTGTTTCTCAATCAATGAAGACCTCATCTATAGCCATCGGGCAATACTAGCTTCTTGAAGATGGATACTATACTTTTATATATTTGGTTTTTAGATGTAGATCCATTGTGTATTGCTCGCGGATACACTTTATATAGTTATATGACATGGATTTGCAGTGTATTTAATTGGAAACCATGATTTATTTCATCCCGAGCATGGGTATGCCCGCCTCAAAGAGACAATTGTTATTTTGCAGATGGCACCTCCTGAACTATGGTCTTGGGCTCACTCGTTTCGTAAATTGACGAAGATTTTGTAATGTATTCCAGCCATTAGATGCTCTTCTGACCTCACACATTAGGGGGAATCTGCTATAACCCTGAATTGCTCCACATATGCATACCTGTCCTTTGTCCCTCTTACTTGCTATTTTTGTCAAGCCATCATTGAGTTGCTCTTCTTAAAAACTCATTTTTTGAATATGTACGTGCTCTGCACCACTACTGCCCGCGTACATATGCTTGTTGCACCACTACAGCCCGTGTACGTACACTAGTTGCACCATTACAACCCATGTATACTTGCAAAAGTTGAAAAAATTAAAAAGTTGCAAGGAATTCGTTGAGATTACGGGCTATTGGGTAGCTTCCCAACTAATCCACCGCCTATAGCCCATCACCCAACAGAATAACCATTATTTTGTCATATAAAAGGAGGTTTTGGGGTCTCATTCCACATCTAGACATAAGAATAGTGAAACTCTTCCCATTTCACATCCGCTCCTTGCCCCAAGCATTTGCAGCCTTGTTGTGAGAATTGCCTCAGAATTCCTCATTTTTCTCTTTTTCCTCCATAAAAACCCATTCCATTTCCTAAGAATAAGTTTGAGAGGAGAAAGATAAGCATAGGTGCACTTGGAGCTTGGTGAAGAGGAGCCTGAACCAGGTTCGAGGAACAGTAGTCGACTTTGTTTGTAAGTGATCATTGTATTATCATTAAAAGAAGTACTTTTCCTGTCCCAAAACATGATGTGTCTAATGCTTGCATTTGTTTTATGTTTTTATTCTAACATCTAACCCTTATTTATGTATGAAATGTATGCTTGTAGCTTTCTGTTTGTCTGTCTTTGAATGCAGGCCAGCCTTGGGAGGAGGATTGCAGTCAGTGAATTTATCAAGTGCAAGAGGATCGACACTGGACGTGGAGTAAAAGTATAATTACCGTATCCTTCTCATTTTACTTTTTCTTGCATAAGTCTGGGGTACGTTTGGGGTAGTTAGAAAAGTAGGAGACTTTTAAACGGTTATTGTTATGCCTACCGGCCCTACATTGTAACCCCTGGTGTAGCCATAGGGGGGGTTTTCCCNAATACACCATACGATAACTAGAAATCAAAAAAAGGGAAGCAACAATCGCTGGTTGGGAGTTTTTTTTTTTGGGGGGGGGCGTATAATCCTGATTTTAAGTGTTCCTTCTAGGAGATCACTGGTCAACTAGAGGGAGGGTAGAGTTTAGAAATCTCAGTACAGAAATAAATCCAAGTTGGAAGGAATTTCACAGAATTACAACTTACCAATACTGTTCCATAATTTATTACAAGGTGCATCAACATCATTTATTCATATGCAGAAAATTTTAACTAAACTACTAATGAAAAATTACACCTGTGTACCATATCCGAAGCCGGAGAATCCCAATTCGTTGTCCCATGCTTGTGCTCCTTCTAGCTCCTACTTCCCAACCACTAAGACCTCACTGATACCACCCAACCAATGCTAGGGGTACTCTTCTTCCCCCTGAGCCCCCTGAGCCACAAAGGGGCCATGCACACAATACCAGAGAATGATAGCTCCCATCTCACCTCACAAGGTCGAGCTACCACTCGTTATCCGAGCTGGGTATCCCAACTCCCACAAGAACAATTCAATTAAGATAAATTCCTGCAGCGTAACCTTACGCATACCAGACGTGATCCATACTCCTCCTCCGCCATCCTTTTTATAGATTTTTCTTAGTGATTACTTTCCCAAACCCTCATTAGATTTCTTTTTATTAAATTAAGTAGGACAAACCTCCCCCATACACATGTCGGCCGATCCCTTAGTTGCACCAAAAAAACAATTTATTAATTAATTAAATTAGCCTATTTCCCTCACCCACCTAAAAGCGTTCCTAAAAATGCTCCTCGGTGTCCCTTTATTCCCTTACAATTCTTAAATGAATTACGCCTTACTTAAAGTCTATTTGTTTTCACAAATAAAAAGTTCCAAAGGCTAGATTCCCTACTAAGTTAGACATTCCCCTTTTTCTTTAAGTTTCCCCCTTTTTTTTCAAGTTTCCCATTTTATTTTAACTAAGTTCAGAATTAGCAAGTTTTGACAAAAACAACCATTTACCCCTTTTAATAATTAAACCTTCATTAAAAATTTCACTTCAATTATTAATCCTTGAATTTTCTTTACCCCCTTCTTATTACATGTCCAATTAACTTCTTTTTTTGTTCACATATTCTACTTAGACCTAGGTTTTAAATTCACTAGGCTTGGCGATAGTTCTTAAGGGAAAAATTTGTTTTTAAACTTCACTCATACCATCATTCATTTTAAGGCCGACTAGGTCCTAAGGAGGCATAGTTTTCTAGGAACTAGGTTTATTAACTTACCATAGTTACAATCACGACGTGCCCTTTAGGACGCACTACGTGATCCAAGGGTGGCACTCACCTCTTTTCGTTTCATTTGCACGACATTCCCTTCAAGATGCACTATGTGCTCCAAGGGTGCCACTCACCTCTTGATTGAATTTGGTAGACGTCAAACCCCTGGAGTCAATACTCCATCAGGTGATCTTGTGGGAGACTAAGGGCCTCTAAGGAATAAGAACCCTGCCTTATTGCATGCCCCTTAGAATCATCGTGAGCGACTGTCACATTCTTCCCTCACGACATCGTGGATCTCTCGAACTAGGTAATCGTTAACCTACAGTTCGAGCCATGGGGGGAGTGCTAGTAGAATCTGGTAGGGATGCTGCCACAACTCTCCCTCAATGTATCTGGTTGTCGTGCATGACCTATTTACTCCAAATCTGAGTTTAGCTGGAAATCTATCATCAGCCTGCATCCATCAACGAAACATGTCAGCTATAACAGTCAACATCATAATATCTAGTCATACGTCACATCTGTAATATCAAAACATTCAAACCATAATAGTCCACTCCCTGACTTGTTCCAGAGTCCAAGGAGATCCATCGATGCCATCGACATCCTCTAACATCTAGAGTCCTACACACTCAAGAGAACCCAATCAATAGCACCCGTCGATGTAAATATAGAAAAAATAACATATCACCAGATCCACAACATCTCATAATCATAATCAAAACAACCAATCGTATAATGAACCGTATCACTTGCACGCAAGTGTCTTCAAAGAATAAGTTCTCTCAATGCACACAAGAGTGAGATGTTACATACACCCCCTCTTATTTTAAACTTCGTCCTGAAGTTTCACAGTATGTAAGTGTCGACATAAAGTGTATCACAATATCACATGTCTAGCTATTAAACAAAAATGGAAACTATTGACGCATATCATATGCATCCTCCCAGGTCATCGAGTGAGGACTATAGTTTTCCCACTGGACCTTGAGATGATCTACTGTTCGACGTTGTAGCTGTCGAATGCGATGGTCCAAGATGCAGATTGGCTTCACCGTAAGCGCACCCTCATATGATACCTGCAAGGAACTCATGTTAATAACATGTGTAGGATCACTAACATAATGTATTAAAACAGATACATTAAAAACATCATGCATACGCCTCAAAGAATCAGGAAAGGTTAGTTGATAGGCCATGGGCCCCTTCCTTTCCACAACCTCAAAAGGTCCCATGAACCTAGGAGAGATTTTAGCACCCTTTCCAAACTTGATCGAACTCTTATGCAGTTTCACTCGAAAGAAGACTCGATCGCCAACTTCATAACTACAGTCGACACGATGCGCATCAACATAACGCTTCTGACGATATTGCGCTTCCTTTATCCTTTGTCTTATTATTTTCATTTGTTCTTCATTTCTTGGATCAATTTTGGTCCCAACAGGACCCTATCCTCAAGCTAATCTCAACTCAAAGGCGTCTGACATGGTCACCCTTAAAGAAACTCAAATGGCGTTATCTTAATGGTGCTTTGATAACTATTTTTGTATGAAAATTCTACTAGTGGCAAGAATTCTTCCCAATGCTTCTGTTGGTCCATAACGTACATATGCAACATATCCTCCAAGATTTGGTTCGTTCGCTCGGTCTGCCCATCTGTCTCTGGGTGATATGTGGTACTAAATTTAAGTTGGGTTCCCAAGGCCTCTTGGAAACTAGTCCAAAATTGTCCGGTAAACATTGATCCTTGATCAGATATAATCCTCTTAGGCACACCATGCAACCTCATTATCTCGTTGATGAAAACTCTAGCTATGTTAGGTGCCTGACACGTCGTACGCACAAGAATAAATGAGAAATATTCATCAGAGTGTCAACTACTACAAAAATCGAGTCATGTCTCCTTGCCATCAGTGGAAATCCAACAATGAAATCCATCGAAATGACCTCCCATTTCGATTTCGGAAAAGCATGTTTCTGTAGTAATCTTTTTGGATGTCTATGTTTAGCCTTCACTTGCTGACATTCTAGACATCTTGCCATGTAGTTGACTATGCCTGCCTTCATTTCTTTCCAGAATAATAAGGGTTTAAGGTCTACCCTCATCTTCGTGACTCCAGGATGAGCCATGTACACTACTCTATGAGCCTCATTTAGTATCAAACTCCTCAACTCGTCGTTGTGCAGCATGTAAATCCAATTATTAAATCTCAATAATCCGTCATTTTCCATAGTAAATCCCTCAAATTTTGGTACCATCATTGTGTTTTGTCCGATAAAATCCTGGACCTCTTTGTACCAGTCATCGTTGCACTGTAAAGTTAGAATCTTTTCACGTAGATTCATCTGAAGAGGCATCACCAAAAATATGCATGGTATCCAAATCAACGCATCAACCAATCTGTTCACTATTCCTTTTATGTAAGTAATCTCAAAATTGTACTAGCTAAGCAATTCCAACCAACGTTGTTGTCGCGCGTTCAAGTCACTTTCTGTAAAGATATGTTGTAAACCACATTGGTCCATTTTTAGTTTGAATTTTCATCCAATAAGATGGCTAACAACTCCAGATCGTTCATCGCATAGTTCTCCTCGTGCCTTCTCAACTTTCTCGAGATGTAAGCGATCACTCGACCGTCTTGCATCAAGACTTCGCTTAATCCTTCCTTGGATGCGTCAGTGCATACCAATAAATCCTCATCCATGTCAGGGACCTTTATTATCGGCGTTGTCGTCAACATCTCCTTGAGCCTCCGAAATTGTTCCGTGCATTTCTCCGTCCAAACAAACTTCTTGTTATTCTTTTGCAATTTCGTAATCAGATTTGATATCTTTGAAAAAACCTCGACGAACCATCAATAGTATCCCACTAATCCCATGAATCTATGCCCTTTTGGGAAATTCGTTGGCACATGCCATTCCATAATAGCCTCGACCTTTGTTCGATCCACAACAATACCTTCACTGGAGATGACATGCCCTAAGTAGTGAATCTTCAATTGATAAAATGAGCATTTCAACAGCTTCCCAAACAATTTGTTCTCTCGTAGACACTGTAGTACCATGCACAAGTGCTCGTAATTCTCCTCCATCGTCTGAGAGTAAATAAAAATATCGTCAATGAATACTTGAACGATCTTGTCCAGGTATTCGTAGAACACCTCGTTCATCAAACTCATAAATACCCCTGGGGCATTCGTCAGTCCAAACGGTAAAACAATAAACTCGTAATGTCCAAACCTCGTCTTAAAGGCAGTCTTAGGGATGTCTTCCTCCTTGATCATTAACTGGTGATACCCTAATCTCAAGTCAATCTTTGAAAACACCGTCACACCCTTCACTTGATCAAACATATCATCAATCCTTGGCAACAGATATTGATTCTTGATCGTTTCCTTGTTCAATTGATGGTAGTCAATACAGAGTCTCCACGACCCATCCTTCTTCCGTATGAAAATAACAGGCACACCCCATAGTGACACACTTGGACGTAAGTCCTAGGTCCACCAACTCCTTCAGTTGCATTTTCAACTACTGTAACTCTGGGGTCGACATCTGATAAGGCATTCTAGATATTGGTTCAGTTCCCGGTTTTAGGTCGATTGTAAATTCCAATTCCCTCTCAAGCGAAAACCCTTACAACTCCTCTGGGAAGACATCCGCAAACTCTCGTACTACCAGAATGTTTTCTAGTCCTTCTGCCACACCCTTTTCGTTTAATGCAAGGATCGCATAAAGCTTGCATCCCTTGCGCATTCTCTTCCGTAGCAGCAAGGAAGAGATGAACCTCAGGGAAACTCCCTGGTTCTGACCTACAATCACGCGCCTCTGTCCCTCATCATCGACCAAGCTCAATTGTTTCATCTTACAGTTGAGTATCACCTCATGCGATTCCAACCAGTCCATATCGATCACGACATCATAAGACCCTAAGATTGTGACGTATAGGTTGTCCCTTGTGACAAACTCTCCCAGGTTAAGGATACAACCCATAACCTTCCCTCCAACCTTCTATTTGGCTCCCAAAACCTTTCTACAAATCTAAACTCATCCTGTTCGACTGCCTTTACCTTAATTCCTTTTAGCATTGTGCCAGAAATAAAACTCTTTGTAGCACCTGGATCTATAAAAATACTAAGGGTCTAGTCAGCGACGATACCTGACGTCTCGAGAACAATTGACTAGTGCTCTTCTTGGCAGTTATTGACCGCTACATGAATCTGATGGGCCTTGCCCAAATCACCCACAGTAGTGGTTTTGGTTGATCCAGATGCTATGGTCCTCTCAAATGGGCAGTGACGCTGGTAATGTGGCTATCCACATGTCCAACACCCTTTCTTCGGTCCAGTACTCCTGGCACCTTAAGTAGAAGCTGACAGCCCACTGGCCTGGAACCTTGGTCTGTTCTGTTAAACATGCCTAAACTACTATTGCTGCGGTCGACATTGTTTTTGCTGCTATGTTCCTCTGTAAGGATTTCACTGCTGAGGCGTTGGTTGCCGAGGTGTAGTGAAAGTGAATCCTCTCTAGATGCCACGATATCCTGGTAAATGTCTAAGTAGTGTCTGATGTTGTTGTGCACTAGATGACGCCTGTCCCACTGGTCTCGCTGGAGTCCTACTCTGACACCCACTGATAAGCTCCTCCTCTGCTATGAGGGCCTTCTGGAAAAAATCCTGAAAGGTTTGAGGCATCAGAATCCTCACCTTTGCACGAATGGTGACATTAAGGCCGAACACAAACTTTTTCACCTTAAGTTTCTACGTATTCAGGTGCGGAGCATACCGATGCAACTCCATAAAACAGACCTCGTACTCGAACACCGTATGACCTCCTTGTTGCAAAGCATTGAACTCGTTGAGTTGATGCTCAATGAATTCCTCAGACAGATATGTCTCCCAGAGTCGTTCCTCGAATAGTTCCCATGACACTTCTTTGACGACCATGTTCAATTGTGGTAGTAGTGTTTTCCACCATAGAAGAGCGATCCCCTTCAGTTGAAAGACCGTCATGCAGAAATTTATGTTGGAGGTATAGTCGCGAAGTGCAAAGCACATCACCATATTTTCCAACCATGCCTAGGTGGCTGCGCCGTCCAGGGCACCAAATAACTCGAGAAACTTGACCTTCTCGAGTTCGCAGTGAATGCTACCAGTAACAACCGAGGCGTGTAGTGGACCCTCAAGAGCTGTGGGCGCCCTAGCCTCATCTCTATTCAAATGACTGATCAGTGCCTCAGACATCCTCTGAAAGGACCTCATCAACCCCACCACATCACCCAAAGCTATATGTTCCTACCCGATAACCTGTTTGTCTCCCAGGGGATTAGACCCCTCGGGGTGTGGATTCTGCTAGGGGCGTCGCGCCTCCTCCCCTAGCACCCTGTCATCTGTCTCCGTGAAGTCCTCTAACCATGATTACCTGCACGAATACAAATTAATTTATTTAGCGACATTTTATAATCAAGTATCTAATCAATCGAATCCGTAGTGATCCCAAGTCATGGGTCAAATCGGCTCTGATACCATATGTAACGGCATCGTCGTTGCGACAACAAGCCTAACATAACAAGTAATTTTTGTTTTCTTCTATGTAGGAAAGTAATAATGACAACACATTCAAACATCGAAACACAACGATGAACACAATGCATGCAAATCACACAACAATAAACATAACGACCTAGCATACTAGCACATCATGCAGCAGGAAGAAACATGTGACATTCAATAAGACGAAGAATAAAAACAACTACCCGCCCATCCTACCCTGCAAGGTTAGGACCTCCAGGACACATAAGCAATGCTCAAGCCCAGGTTTCCATCGATCTTGACCATTTAAGGTCTCAAGGTTGGTGACTGTTCTGAGGAACAAGGAGGTGTCTACATCCCGCCAAACACAAGCAATTCCAAGCCGACAACACACAAAAACAACATCAAGGTCATCTAGAGGCAACCAACAATCTAAACATCGACTCCTAGAACATAACTTTCATGGCGCAGAAAATAAATGATCAACAACCTTACATTAATCCTAAATCATAATTAACTGGGCGCATAGGTATTCAATAGAATAACTCATCATATGTTGCATTAAACCAAGGCACAAAAGTGATTATCTAAAACAATTGTTCATTACATTAAGCCTTCATATGCACAAGGTTTTAATTATTTTAAACAATCATTTCTTACATTATGTTCTCATTCGCAAGGAAGCATTATCCCTCCATCAAATATCCATAGTACTAATTGTTTCTCTCAAGAGTAGACAACTTTAAACTACACCATACAACTGAATTTAACAATCGCAAGTACATTTTAATCCTAAACTAATCAGGCATCGTTGTTTTTGCGTCGTGCGCGGGTAGCGAAATGTTAAACAACGAAGCGTCAACAATGGTCCATAATCCATTCAATCTAATCATAAAGAAATCAATCCTCAACTTAAATTCGTTTGCACCACAAGACTAACAACTACGCAATCGACCATCACGACAATTCTAAGGGACTCAAGGATAACAATAATGGTCGTTACAATGAATTTAAACTATGACTCAATTGGAAATTAATCAATAAAGAATTCACATGAACTCCTACATTCTACCATGGATGAAAGACTTCAACCACGATCTTATACCATTTTACTAAAATAGATATTGCAAACGTATCAACATGGGTAGATACAACTTCTTCTAATCCCTCTCCCAAGGCTGGCAGTGGCCCCCTTTTTCTTTTTCTTCCAAGGAATTTTCCCATACTAATTAACAAGGATAGAATGAAATATATCCAAAATCCTAGGGTAGATATTCTAATTTAATTTTTATTATATATTAAAGTAATATTGAGTGCTTGCGTAACCCAAGTGATATACAAAATTTACTAACATCTACAACAACATGTAAAACGTAAAAGCGGATAAACTCTAACAAGGAATTAAAAGCAAATACTATCTAACTAAAGTTTACATTTTTCCGCAATGCATCCTTAGTATCAAGTCACCCATTTAATTACAAATACCATGAACGCGTAATATAATATCTGCACAAGGGTTGAATAAATAAAATAAAAAGCGCACAATAATTTATTTTAATTACAACATAAGGAATTTAAATAAAACTCAACAAGGTAATTATTTAAATTGCTACGAAATGAATGTTAGTAAAACCCTGCACCAAACTTAATAAATAAGTAATAAAATTGTATAACACACTACCTAATAAGATTTATACACCCTGCACAATAAAGTAACGCTGCACAAGTGGATTTATTAAACCACGACCTAATGAATTAACAAATGTTGCATCTAAAACTTATTAAAACACTGCATAATCATAACTTAAAAACGTTTCTAAAGTACAAAATCACTGCCATATTTAAATCCCTATGTAAAAGCATGGATGCTAGATTTAAATTAATGCATGGACAGGTCTGAAGTTGTCAGTGGATTTTACATGGTTCTGAGTGACGGAAAATATCTTACTAAGGTTGATGCAACAAGCACAGGAGAGAAGGAAGCAGGTGGTACCTGTGGCTGAGGTGGAGGATGTTGGAATCTCGGGGTAGAGGATCACCTACCAATGAAGACAAGGATATAAACAGCTGAATTTTTCCATTAAAACTCCCATGCCCCTTATGCAATATGCGCCCACAAATCATGTAGTAATGGTTTTTTTTTTCTAAACGCTTGGGCGAGACACGATTTTGGTTTAGGATGGAGATACTATTAAGATCCAGACCCAGTCACATCGCATCATCTATATGTTTGGCCCGATCTGAGTGGAGCTAATCCGAAAGTTTCTATTTTTTCGCAAGGATCCAAATGGCATCTATTATGTAGCGATAATTATGGGGAATATCTCGATCTGTCGAGCTTCAATTCCCTACTTTAATCCCTCCCCCTATAGGTAGGCCCCCTCCCCTATATATCGATGATAATATCGGTGATGGATATCATCACATATAGGAGTAGAGACCACGAGTGATATTTGGACTTGAGCCTCTTATCCGATCGATGACTGGTACACGAAGTTCCCAAATGAATAGGGAGTGAGAGGTACCATAACAATTCCTGCATGAAATTTGTATATAAGCATTACTCATGAAGTATAAAGCCGGCATGGGACGGTGAACTGCGGTCCAACAACACCCCTTCTTTCTATGATATATATTGGATCTGATTTATTTCATTTTATAATTGAATGAATCGATTTTCTAACAAAGGTGATTTTATTGAGGCCCTTTTCATCGGCAGGCGAGATTGTGAAGGATCCCAACTTGCGGTGTGATAGGCAAAAATTGTTTTTATTTACAAATACCGATTCAACCAAAAATTTAATGAACTTACAAATGTTATGCGTAAGCAACTACAATCCTAGAAGCAAGGTGCAAGCAATGGTTGAGGAGTTTAAGTTTGCAGCAATCAAAACAAAAAGAAAAGACAATCAACTTCTTCAAAGGTAGAGTGTTTGAGGGGTCACTTGGCAACCAAAGTGGTCATCTCAGAGCTAGTCATTAGATTTTTTTTTGTTTAAATTCTTGGGGAGGTGTGCGTCTAACTAGAATCGTGGCGGTTTTGTTGTGGTGAAAACCAGAAGGAAAAGACAGATGAAACAAAAACAGACAACACTAAAATGATAGGAAACAGTACACCATACGATAACTGAAAATCAGAAAAAGGGAAGCAACAATCCCTGGTTGGCAATTGTTTTTATTTTATTTTATTTTTTGGGGTATAATCTCGGTTTTAAGTGTTCCTTCTAGGAGGTCACCAGTCAACTAGAGGGGGGGTAGAGTTTTGAAATCTCAGTACAAAAATAAATCCAAGATGGAAGGACTTTCACAGAATTACAACTTACCAATACTGTTCCATAATTTATTACAAGGTGCATCAACATTGTTTATTCATATGTAGAAAATTTTAACTAAACTACTAATGAAAAATTACACCTGCATATCGTATATGAAGTCGAAGAATCCCAATTCGATGTCCCGCGCTCACGCTCTGTCCAACTCCTGCTTACCAACCGTTGAGACCTCACTGGTGCCTCCCATCCAACGCTAGGGGTACAAACCAGACATGATCCACACTCCTCCTCCACCATCCTTTTTATAGAGTTTTCTTAGTGATTACTTTCCCAAACCCTCATTAGATTCATTTTTATTAATTTAATTAGGACAAACCTTCCTCGTACACATGTTGCCTGATCTCTTAGTTGCACCAGAAAACCAATTTATTAATTAATTAAATTATCCTATTTCCCTCACCCACCTAAAAGCATTCCTAAAAATGCTCCTCGATGTCCCTTTATTCCCTTACAATTCTTAAATGACTTACGCCTTACTTAAAGTCTAGTTGAGTTCACAAATAAAAAGTTCCAAAGCCTAGATTCCCTACTAAATTAAACATTCCCCTTTTTCTTTAAGTTTCCCCCCTTTTTTTAAGTTTCCCATTTTATTTTTACTAAGTTCAAAATTAGCAAGTTTGGACAAAAATAACCATTTACCCCTTTTAATAATTAAACCTTCATTAAAAATTTTACTTTAATTATTAATGCTTGAATTTTCTTTACCCCCTTCTTTTTACATGTCAAGATAGTTTTTTTTTTTTGTTCACATATTCTACTTAGACCTAGGTTTTAAATTCACTAGGCTTGGTGACAGTTCTTAAGGGAAAAAATTGTTATTAAACTTCACTCATACCATCATTCATTTTAAGGCCGACCGGGTCCTAAGGAGGCATAGTTTTCTAGGAACTAGGTTTACTAACTTACCATAGTTAAAATCACAACATGCCCTTCAAGACGCACTACATGCTCCAAGGGTGCCACTCGCCTCTTTCCATTTCATTTGCATGACATGCCCTTCAAGACACACTACATGCTCCAAGGGTGCCACTCGCCTCTTGAATGAATTTGGTAGACTTCAAACCCTTGGAGTCAATACTCCATCAGATGATCTTGTAGGAGACTAAGGGCCTCTAAGGAATAAGGACCCTACCTTATTGCACACCCCTTAGAATCATTGTGAGTGGCTGTCACAGTTTCCCTCATGGAATCGTGGATCTCTCGAACTAGGTAATCGTTAACCTACACTTCGAGCCACGACGAGAGTGCTAGTAGGATGTGCAAGGGATGTTGCCACACCTCTCCCTCAATGTCTCTGGTTGTCGTGCGTGACTCCTTTATTCCAAATGTGATTTGGGTTGGCAAGCTATCATTAGCCTGCATCCATCAATGAAACATGTCAGCTATAACAATCAACATCATAATATCTAGTCATACATCACATCTGTAATATAAAAACATTCAAACCATAACAATCCACTCCCTGACTCGATCCGGAGTCCAAGACGATCCATCAATGCCATCGACATACTCTAACATCCAGAGTCCTGCACACTCAGGAGAACCTAGCCAATAGCACATGTCGATGTAAATATAGCAAAAGTAACATATCATCAGATCCAAAACATCTCATAATCATAATCAAAACAACCAATCGTTTAATGAACCAGATCACTTGCATGCAAGTGTCCTCAAAGAATAAGTCTGCTCAGTGCGTGCAAGAGTGGGATGTTACACCAAAATATTTTTAGTTTTTCATAGAATGGGTGCATAAGAGGAAAGCGATGTTAAAGAATCTACATTTATCTAACCTGTTAGATAAGGTCAACTTAGATCCATTGTTGAGACTTCAATAGAATTTTTTGGAGTAAGTTTCTTGGAAGCCCAAGGGAGAGACCAAATAAAGAACCATTGTCGATCCTTCCTTAAATAGATAGTTATGAAAATACCCATGGGTTATGATTCTCAAGGATGATGACAAATTAGGGAGGGGCATCTGCTCCAAAAGAAGTCAAGAAAATTTTCTATTCGTGGTCGTCGTGGTCGGTGTGGAGGTTGTTGAGAGATTCGATGAGATGGGGTGAATTGTTATTAATTTGGGGCATTCTCACATGCATTCTTACAAAGTAGAGAAGGAAAACATAAGAAGCATCCCTGGGAATAAGATGATGTTGAGGAAACGATTTATTTACGTATGGTTAAGGCTTAGAACTATCATGTAAATTTTGATGTTCTATGAAATATGTTGGACCATAATTTATAATAGGATAGAAGTTCATTGAGGTTTTGTGAAGTAAAGAATTGTTATAGCGGAGATATATCTAAGAAGGATTGAATCTTTTTTCTGGTGGAGACACAAAAGGTGATGATTACTAAATGAGATTGAACAAAAGATGGGATACTCTAGAGGCTAGACCCAATACCTTATGTTTAGTCATTGATTGATCACTAGAACAATTTTGGGGGCTAAAACCAAAGGCAGAGTCCATTCAACTGATGTGTTGGTTGATATTTTTTTCTAAAGGGCGAGGCCATGGAATTTGTGAAAGAGACAATAAAAGAAGTTGTAACCTAGGTTGAAGATGGGAAAATTCATTGAGTAAGTTGATTGAACGATCAAAATTGGCATGGGTATTTTCCATAGAAAAGAAGAGCGCCTAGAGGAAAGGTAGACTTCGAATAAGTTTCTGGAATTTCTAGACAAAAGGTAGACTTTGAATAAGTTTATGGAATTTCTAGAATTGTAATTGTCTCCCTAGGAGTAGAGAAAGTGATAGTGACAAGGTTAGATTTATAGCTAATAAGAATTTGATAGCAAAGGTTAGATTTATAGTAAATTATGAGAGGTGTATGAGTGGTTGAGATTATATTAATGCAACCTCATGGATGCATACAGGTGAATGCAAGTTTTTGTGTGTAAAATCTTATTAGTTAACATATTTTGGATAGAAAAATGCAAGTTTGCTTGTGTAAAATCTTATTAGTTGACATGTTTTGTATAGAAAAATACATTTGAGTTTTATACCCGTCTCATTTTTTCTTGAAAACATTGTTGTTTTATCATGATATATATTTATTTTTAATGTTTTAAGACCATGAACTATCCTTTTATTATAGTAATTAAGATAAAACTCTTATCATCCTTCGTTTATGCACATCGAGTATCATCCACTCACTCTCATCGGAAGAAGTTTCATGTTCTGGGTGGTCGTTGTTATCTTTTTAGCTTGGGAGGTACTCCTTATGTTTTGTCTTGTATTTGGATGTTATCTTAATATTTACACTACCAGGCACTTAACTTTGTAATAGTTTTTATAAACTTGTTTAAGTGGTTCTTTTATTAAAGTGACTTTTTAATAAAGTGTACCTTCTATTTTTAAAGTGGCTTTATTATCATAAAGCACTTATGTAATAAAGTGAAATTCACTTTAATTTTAAATGAGACATTTTGGAGGGAATGAATCATGACCCTTGATCTTGGAAAAGGAAAGATCTAATCTTGGCCTTTGGATCTAGGGTTGGGGAAGGTGAAAAGACACTTTTGGGGGGAAAACGTCATTTTCATATTATAAAAGAATGCATTGGGTAGTGTGCAAGACATGTCGAATGTGGAGAAGACATCGGGAGGAGAGTTAGAGAGAATTTTTTAGTATGCTTGAGAGAGGAAACTGAGCAGCAAAGAGGGCACATTTTTTGAGGAAAGTGGGCCCGATTCTCGAGAAAACAATTTACGTGAATTTTTGGCCGAAATATTTTTCTGCTGTGGGAGGTCGTACTGTACGGATTCGTACAATCTGTACAATTCCATACAGTCCGTACGGATTTGGCACGGAAATCAAGGTAATTTTTGGCACAATTTTCGAGGCAATTTTCATATTTTCGGTGGCTATTTTGGGTCTTACAGAACAGTCTGTGCAACAGACTGTGGGCACAAAAAATGAGGTGCGAAAGAGGCTGGATAGAGGTACAGTTTTGGAACAGAAAATGAAGCAGATTTCTGTGGGACAGATTTGGTGCTGTGAGGTATTTTCCTTGGCTGGAAATGTTGTTTTGATGCTGATATGTACTTTCCTAAAGCTGAATAATAGATCTCTCTCTCTCTCTCGTTGGGTTTCCCTGGCATTTGCCTAAATTTATGTGAGTTATGGGTTGTTTTCCACTGTGTATTTCCGCTGCATATTTTTCTTAGCAATGTGTATTTCTACTTATAGAAATTTCTGAATGTGGGTTTTATGCATTTCTGAAATTTATGAAGATAACTCTAGGTTGCTAAGTGTTTGAAAGAATATTAGTTCGCTAATTTTTTGTCATTAAAAATCTACATGGTATCAAAGCTTGGGCTCTTAGTGACAGTGGGCAGTGTGATATTTGGGCAAAAGGGTGTGATTGTTTTCCTTGAGTTGTGACAGGGAATATGGCTGCAAGCATTAGATATGAGGATCGGTTGGATGGCATTTCCAACTAATTGCAGTGGAAGGTTCGTTTGTCAGTCGTTCTCAAGGAGAACAAGATCTATAGCTATGTCAACTCTGTTGTAGCAGCTCCCGCAATAGATCTTGTTGCTTTGGACTTGCATGAGACCAAGGAAGCCAAAGCTCATAGGATTATTCTGGATGGGGTGAAGGATCACCTTATCCCACACTTGGCTGAGAAAAAGAGTGCCAAGTATCTTTTATTTTTAAAGTGACTTTATTATCATAAATCACTTATGTAATAAAGTGAAATTCACTTTAATTTTAAGACATTTTGGAGGGAATGAATCATGACCCTTGATCTTGGAAAAGGCAAGATCTAATATTGGCCTTTGGATCTAGGGTTGGGGAAGGGGAAAAGACACTTTTGGGGGGAAAATGTCATTTTCAAATTATAAAAGAATGCATTGGGTAGTGTGCAAGACATGTCGAATGTTTGAGAAGACATCGGGAGGAGAGTTAGAGAGATTTTCTGAGTACACTTGAGAGAGGAAAGTGAGCAGGAAAGAGGGCATGTTTTTCGAGGAAAGTGGGCATTATTCCCAAGAAAAAAAATCATGAATTTTTGGCCGAAATATTTTCTGCTGTGGGATGCTGTACTGTACAGGTCCGTATAGTCCGTACGGATTTGACACGAAAATCAAGGAGATTTTTGACGCGGTTTTCAAGGCGATTTTCAGATTTTTGGTGGTTGTTTTTGGGCTGTTCGGAACAGTCCATATAGCGGACTGTGGGCATGAAAAATGAGGTATGGGAGAGGCTGGATAGCAGTATGGTTTTGGCATGAAAAACGAGGCAGATTTTTGTGGGATAGATTTGGTGCTGTGAGGTATTTTCCTTGGATGGAAATGTTGTTTTGCTGCTGATATGTACTTTCCTGAAGCTGAATAATAGATCTCTCTCTCTCTCTCTCATTGGGTTTCCCCACATTGGGGTTTTCCCTAGAATTTGCCTAAATTTCTGTGAGTTGTGGGTTGTTGTCCACTGTGTATTTCCGTTTCATATTTTGCTTAGCAATGTGTATTTCTGGTTATAGAAATCTTTGAATGTGGGTTATATTCATTTCTGAAATTTATGAAGACAGTTATCTCTAGGTTGCTAAGTGTTTGACAGAATATTAGTTTGTTGATTTTTTGTCATTAAAAATCTAAATGGTATCAGATCTTGGGCTGTGAGTGACATTGGGAAGTGTGGTATTTGGGCAAAAGGGTGTGATTGTTTTCCTTGAGTTGTGATAGGGAATATGGTTGCAAGCATTAGATATGAGGATCGGTTGGATGACATTTCCAACTACTTGCAGTGGAAGGTTCGTTTGTCAGTCGTTCTCAAGGAGAACAAGATCTATAGCTATGTCAACTCTGTTGTAGCAGCTCCCGCAGCAGATCCTGTTGCTTTGG